>JAKCPI010001338.1:0-30903 GCA_023213315.1 Euborellia annulipes
TAGAATGTAATCACTTCTGATGATGACAAGAAATTGTCGAAATACGTATCAAGTGTTAATTTTTTAATTAATAAGACCTTTGAAACAAATAACCTAGTGTTAAATTTGTATATTTAATTTTAATTTACAAAATGTTTCAACGAGAACCAACGGTCGAAAGTTTAAATCTTATATCCATCAAAATCTCGACATCGAATTTTTGACATGAATCCAATACTTATATATTTGAAATATTTATATATATATATATATATATATATATAGCTAAGAGAAAGTAAAAATAAATAAAAGTGAATTTATTTTTAGTAAATATATTTTTTCTGACGTAGTTTTTTGGACAAACTCGCCTCCCTTGACTTGGCATTGTATACATCTCTCCCCTTCATGAGCTAGTGTGGTTGGGCCCTCGTGCAACATTTCGGTTATTTCCGCGAGGGTTGTTCAGCACCCTAAAAACGGGATCGATCGCCCTGGCCTAAGGCACGCGACCTGCCCGGTTATGGTCGGAGCCCTGCACCCCAGACTAGGCCCTTTAGCCCTTCGTGCCTCTTCCCTCATGACATCAAACTCCCCTCTCTGTCAGCCCGGTCACGAGACATAACACAACTTTCTTGACACTTTTTCATAAATTCTAAAATTATATATCAAAAAAATTCTTTTTTTTTTTTAAATTATTTTTAAGAACACGACAAATCGAAATTTATAAAATGTCATCCGTGGATTTTATACTCGTAAAAAAAAAAACGATTTTACAGTTAGTGAAATTAATACTAGAAAGAACCTGTTGGGAAAGAAATCAGTTAGGTTATTTAATATTTATAATTATACAGGTTCTCCACTCGGATGCCGAGTCTATTAGTTTCTATCTTGGTGATTTTACACATGAATGGAGACCCGATGCAAACAAGTAAAGGAATTTTATTATTGTTTTTTATTCACCTTGTATTGCTCAACAGCTAGATTTTTTTTTTTTATAATTTTCATGAATATTTTAATTATATTTAACTTATTACGAGACAGTTTTCAACTCAAGGAATATTTTATATCTTCATTAATTTTTTTTTTCTATCTCTTTATTTTTAAATGCCTTTCAACACTTTCTAAAGTCTTGATATCAATGAATAACTAAAATAATAATAAAAATAATAAAAATAGCTTTTAGAACGTAAGGGAGGGAAAAATATTTTGTTTCTTAAAAGACTTTGTCACATGAAGGATCCATTTACCCGAGGCGTTTTCTTTTTAAAAGCATCTCCGGATAAAATAGGTCGTCTCGTCTAGTCCTTCTTGAGTTCCAATAAAAAAACATTAATTTATCATTTGATAAAAATTCATTAATTTTTTTTTTCCTGATTCATTAGTTTTGACATATTTGGATTAATAAATTCAAAACAAATCCTTCCATCTAACGTGGAGATTTAATAGATCTTAACAAGATTTTTGGATCAGTTCTTTTCTTCACAAACATCCCAAAGGATTCAGCTTCCCGAAAGAAAGAAAATGAGATTTTTCTTCATTTTTTTTTAAATCTCTCCCCCAAGGAAATAACTAGATATTTTCGAGAAATTTATTACTCACTCGAGTGACAATACTCAGTGAGGAATCAACACCCTGTTTTAAACATCTTTACAAACTACAGTCTGCCAATTTATTAGAGCCAGTCTTAAAATCTATCCACGGATGTTCTTGAAACAAAAGGCTTAGATGCAATATGTCTATGGGTGTATTAGTGAGAAATTCTCTACAACTTTTTCTTATAATATAAATAAAAAAAGACTATATTAACATTAAATTTCAATTATTACAAATACAGTAGTCATTATAAAAGAATAAGCAAGTCCTTAAAAATATCAGGTATTACAATATTTTATATTTTTTTAATTGTTCACTTGATTTTTAACAGACTATGTATTAAAATTCTCTCTCTGTCTTTACTATCAGAACAGACACGTTGTGGTTACTTTTAGGTCTAACTTTAATGGGAATAATATTGAGGTGGGTTCCCATTTCCTTCCTCAGAAGGAGTGTAAGACGACTCGAGTTCAAATCTACCTCATGGCAACTTGCTATATCTATTTGAGAGTCTGAGTTTGAGTCCATTTGATTTGAGTTTTTTTATTTGAGACGAGACATCTCAAATAGAGTTGAATATTTTGTTGCCATGAGGTGGATTTGAAATCGAGTTGTCTTCAACTCAGGATTCATGGGCGTAGCCAGACATCTTATTAGGGAGGGGGGGGGTAAACCACTTCTAACGAGTCACCAATATGTCTGGCTACGCCCATGGATCTAGAGAGGGGGATATGCAATTAATAAATTAATTATTATTATTATTAACTATTTTCCTTATATAAGCACATTTTAAAAAATTCACAATGGGAAAAATATATTTTTGTTTTTAATAGGCAAAAAATTTTCAGGACAAGAAACGGGGCCCCCTGCTGTTACGCCAGTCAGGATTATAAGCTTAACTGCTTTATCCCCTCAGCTAATTGGATCCTCAGTATTAATAGTAAAGTCTACTTATATTTTTTCATTAAGCAAAATAGAAATTTAATTAATTTTTCCCCCAAAAATGTCTATGACGAACTCCAGAATATAGGCCGACACTTTGATAAAATGAAAATAAAGTTTATTTATAATTAATTAAAATTATATGCGACCGAGAAACAAGCCGACTTATTATAAGTTTAACATTTTATAAAAAAAAAGTCATCTAGGGATTTGAAGATATTCAAATAATTCCTATGAGTAATAATAACTAATTGAATGTTTTTTTTTTTTTTTTTACTTTTGATCTAAACAAATAAAACTTTAAGAATCTCTTTGATAAGTTTCCTGGCTGTTAATTAACTGTCTGTTATATATGCTAACTCGCTAAGCAATAGAAACTTCATAGTTTAATCTACAAAAAGTAAAAGACAAAAATAGAAAATTCATTAAAAAAGAAGAGTGTAGAGAATTTTCAATGATGATATTTCATTATTTGAATGAAAAAGCTTTTTTTTAATGAAGATTTAATGAATCTAGCCAGAATGATAATGAAAATTCATTTGTATGTGAATTACTCTTTAACAAAAACTCAATTTTATTAAAATTAAATGGAAATTCTTTGATATTCGTTTAAATTCTTATACAAATAAATCCAATATGCCTCATTTAAATATAGGGCTTTGTAATTTACTCTAAAAAAAAAGTAATTAGAATTTAATCTAACTTATTAACGATAATTAGTATAAATGCTAACTTTTTAATTGGAATTTTATGATAATGAAGTTTTATTTTAAATTATAGAATATTAAAAATATAAGCGTTCAGTAGCCATACTACATGTAGTTAAGTCCTAGAGTAACATTTTTTGCTGGTATTTAGACATGACGAAGTAGTAATAAGTAATTTATATAAGCACATTAATTAATCTAATTAATATAAAAATATGATCAAAGGAGTTATTATAAAATAAATTAATTAAATATCGTGCCAATTAAATAAAGTAGACAAAATTTAATTTTACTACCGGCATCCAATGTATTAAAATTAAATGAAGCGGGGGGGGGGGGTGCTGTTCCACCCTCACCTTGTTCATCAAATATTTTACAAAGGCAACGATTCATATATTTCATTTTTCTCTCCCTCACATTCTGACCAAAAAAGAATCAGGATGTACCTTAAAAGAAAATTTATAAAGGTTGTATATCAGTCTTGTGTTAATCAAAGCTTGGCACCAGCCTTAATTGGAGATGGAACCGATCCAGCCGGCTTTGACAAACCGGAAAGACAGCAAACACAGCCTGACTTAACAATCTATACAACTCTAGTCAACATGATCGTGTTTGTTATTAAATTCATTTTATTACACGTTTTTATAGGAAGAAAAAAAAAAACAATTTAATTCATTTTTTATTTTTTTCAATTAATAAGTTTTTAAATTGCCCTTGACCAGTGGCTCAGAGGGAAGACACTAGCTTCTAGCGCCGAGGTCCCGGGTTCGCCTCCCGTCGCAGGCGAAAAAAATTTATTTCATTTGATTTGACTACAAATCATTTGAATTAAATAAAGATGGGGTCTAAATGGCCTTAGATGCCGAAAAAGACCTTAAGAAAAAGTTTTTAAATTAATACAATTCACATTAAGAGGCATTTACTTGTATTTTAATATTTTTAAAATTAAACCAACCCTAGTAGCATGTAAATATCAGTATTTTTCTATTTTATTTTTTTGGGATAGAGCCTACTTAAAATTATGACCCTTTTACGTGTTTAATATCAATAAACAATATCCAAGTTTTCCTTTGAAAACTTTTTCTTTTTGATTTATAATTCAATGAGTATATCTGGATGCTTTTAACAGGTAATATGGAGTGTTACATCAAAGTTTTAATTCATAAGAAAAAGTTTTAGTTTATAAATAAATAAGATTTAGAAAAGGTGAAACAAAAAAATTGTGGAAGAAGGTAAAATTCCAATGAACTTTTTTAACCACTTACTATTATATTATTATTATTTGAAATTCCTATCGGGATCCCCGTTTATATACCCGAGATGCTTTTAAGCACGCAGGCAGACACACACCTCAAACCTAAACGGCCTCTTACCGTACCCCGTGAAGTTATGCTTTTCTAACTCTCTACGTTTGTTTCTACTAGTTAATGAACTAATCATATCTAGGTAGTTTCACTCGTCGTAGCCAGAGGGGGATGCCCAAAAAATTATAAAAAAAAGATATAACTTATATAAAGAGAAACAAGAGTGTTAAAATTTTAAATATTGTTAAGAATTATAAAAAATATTTTATATTCTTTAAAATTGATTAGGAGGGGAATTACCTCCATCTCGGATCATCCAAACTCCCCCCCCCACTGAGAAAATTTTTGTAAATTTTGTAGTGGCATTCAATATTTAGGACATACTTGAGGACTACTTTTATAACATTTTGTAAATAACATAAATTGTGAAATTAAAAAAAAGTTAAAATTTCGTAAAGAAAAAAATTTTTTAGTAATACAGGCTATAAGTCTAGATATTAAAGTAGATTTATTTAAATCAAGGGTGGCCAACCCAAAAGACTTATTACCTCCATCCAAAAATGAAATATAATAGTAATCTTGTGGGTTGGAAAAATAGGGCCGCGGGTTGGCTACCCCTGATTTAAATTATACAAAAAAATCTACTATGAAGTGTTACATTAAAGTCTTAATTCATAAAAAAAGTTTTAGTTTATAAATAAACAAGATTTAGAAAAGATGAAACAAAAAAAAAAATGAAATAATTAAAGAATACGGGGCCCGGGCCCGTTTTTTCCGGGCCCTTGGGAGAAGGGGGAGGGGTCGTCGCTGTGTGCCTGGTCTGGTCCTGGGGGGGGCCCGCTCGCGTGGGTTGGTGTCCTCCGGTTTGTTGTTCTCTTCTCCCGGTTTCCCTCATCTTAATTAAGTACATTTTTTTTTCCCCCTATATATTTTTTTTTTTTAATTAGAGCCTTGTTTGAAAAGGGTGGAATTTTTTTCAATCAGTGTTGAAATTATATTGGTTTGATAAAAGACAAAAAAGGCGTAAACTCATTCAGAATAAAAATTCTGAAATATATTCGGTTATAAATATAAAATATAACAAATGGTTGATATAATTCTTCAAACGCAGAAAAAAATGAAACCAGCCCTGAATACATATCGTATCTGAACATTTTTCACTGGCTTTGAGATCAAACTCCCTCTCTAACCTGAGAGCGGAATTGTGTTTGCTGACCCTTGTAAGGTCAATTCCTGGCCACCTGCTTCTGTCACGCACCATTTTCCTCGGAGGTTTGGAACCAAGGGAAGCGAGCCTCCATCACCTCGTAACCTGCCTGTTTAGCTTACTTTTAACGCAATTCTCTTAATAGCACCCTGACTCAATTGTCCATTTTCATTAATTAAATCTAAAATAGTCTTATCACTTTCAATTAGATTGCTTCATCATTTCGGACCAAAATACACATTTAGGTTAATTTACATTATGATATATTTATTTTTTATTTATAATAACTTCTTTTGGAAATAAGAAAAAAGTGTTATCTTTTCCTTTCTAATAAAATAAATCTACTGCCACATTTTTAATGCTAGAAGACATTAGAAGCCTTAAAATGTTTCTTTTTTTTGTATCTCTCTAAACAATCTGGAAAGGGGGGGGGGATACATATTATAATTATTAGGAAAATACTTGCTAGTCTTAGATCCCTTTGAGGTAAAATAATACATATTTGACTTCAGCAAATCTCAAAGTTTTGAAACCTCAAAAAAACAACGTATAGGCCGATGGATTTATTAAACATTCAAAAGAATTGTAAAAAGGAAGAAATAGTAATTAAAACACTCGGTTATGTTTAAAATAATTTATTAATAAATATAAAACACTTAATGCGCATTTCGAGAAATGTTATATATTTTTTAATAAATTATTTGAAACCTAACAGATTCATAATGTTTCAACGAGAGCCTACGGTTGATAGTTTAAATTTAATTGATTTAAAAGAAACTTTAAATGGTGATTAGTATATATAAGAACAATTGAGAAATTGTTCATTCTTACGAATTTTCGTAATTTTATTCTTTTCAAAAAATAAAAATTATCAAAATTTTGAATAATCCACAAAAAATAGCAGTGGAAATTCCTTATATATCCTTAGAACCTTAGAAAAAATGCCAATAAAAGCTTCAATTCCAAGTGACCCACTCCCCATTCCATCCCCCTCTTATCTACCCTCCTGCATGATAAAAATACATATTTTTCATATTGATCCTTTTTTTTATTTGCTATTTGCATATTTTATTAAAAAAAAACTTTATTAAAATTGAAGAGAAACAGATTTATATTTTAAACATATTTAAAAAAAGATATTTAACGTTTGCGTGATCATACACCTCAAGGCCATTCTCTTGGTTTGAATTGAATTGACGACAGTTAATATTACAAACAACAACAACAGCTCAGTGAACCTGCTGCATTAAGAAAATGACATATTAAATTTAGATTAAGGAAATAATTTTGATTAAATTTAATAAATATTTATTTTATGAGTTGTTTGTGGGCGTAGGCAACGACGTTAATTATTTATTTATTTTATTTTACTCTCCCTAAGGCACCGTCAGCTTTTATTCTTACATGTTGTTCATCACGAATTCTTATTAATTTTAACATTACATTACAACTCCGGTTCAAAGATAAATTTAATTTAATATTAATAATTTCTAGATTCTTTCGTGACAACCCTCGGCCGAATTTATTTAACTTCCCTTAAATCTATTTTTAAAATCCCTTTTTTTTAGATTATATTTATTTCTATTTGCAGTCAACGAACCCGCCTAATTCACCTTTCACATTTTAAATAAAAATCAAACAGTATACCCCAAAGGATAAATATTATGTCATCGACTCCAATCTGTCAATGGAAATTGCTCACAAATACTGAGGCACACTTTTTATTACTCTGTGTGTAAAGATAAGTGACAAAAAATTTTCAATTCAAGAAAGTGACAAATAAATTGTAAGGTCAATTTTTTTTTTTTTTAAAGTGAATTTATTTTAAAAAAATCCTCCGAAAATGGTTGTAAATAAATTTGAAGCGACTTGAACTAAGTCCAAATATTTTGGCTGAAAACTAAAGCAATTTGAAATAATCAATTGCATTCCAAAGTGTTCTTTGATAAACACGCTTGGGTTTTTCAAAAGTAAAAAATAGATACAAATTATGGAACAAATTTTTTATACAAAATAGGACCAATAATAATCATTTGTTGAAAAACAAACTGCAAATTATCGGAATTTGATATAAAGATTATTGGAACGAAGTTGGTTAACGCGGCTTACGCAGGGTGAGTTGGGAGAAAATAACAAAAACGCGTTCCTAACAAAAATGCGTTCCCTGCGCCCGAGCGGGAGATTAGCCGAAGTTTTGGCCAGGCCACGCCCACCTTCTCCTTTTTGTTTCCTTCTATCTACCGTAGGCGGGAATATTAAATTATATTCTGAGTTGAAGAAAAGGCGTGAGGAACCTCGTTCCTGTTCGCACCCAATTAAAATTAAAAAATCAATTATTTTTTAAATGCTCTTTAAAATGTATATTCTTATTTTGCCCTTGAAATCTTTTGAAGCACACTTTACTCTTCTACTTCATAAGAAATTTAGGAGAAATGGTCACCATGGTAACAAAATATAAATATTTTCCCAAGTTTATAAATTTGACATCTTGAATTCATTCAAGAATCTAAATATATGTCGACAAAAAGTCTGGTGTGACAAGCACAGGACACAACTTTCTCTTACTGCGACCAGTCACACCCGATTTTCATTTATTTTCAATCCCCTTGCTAAATCTCCTTGGAAATTAACTTCTCCGTGCAATTAATAAAAAAAACGCAATGATTTAGTGATTTCAGTTGCCTACCTCCCAGGCGAAAAGCTGAACAAATTCAAATCACATAAACATAAAAAAAAGACTGGAATATATAAAGGTTAACGAAATTAATTGCTATTAAATACTTTAATAGTTCATTTATATGAATTAGCTTAATATTTTAATGATTTTTTTCTTTATAATAAGCTATAAAATTTTTTTTTTTTGCTCTCAATTATTTTCTAATTCTACCCACATTGTTCAGTTCAAGTTTTCATTAATGGAAATGGAGATAAAACCATTACTCATATAAGAGTAGGAGACTGCGATAAAATTTAAATGAATTATTAACCGTTGAGAGAAGGAAGGAGGGATCATTAAAGGTATAAGGACCATGACTTCAATGTTGTGCAGGTAGATATCACAATGAAACTTAATTATATATAGTATGATAAGAATTTTTTTTTTTTTTTTTGAGCAGAACTAAATTTCCCATTGAATTTTAGCAACAATAATACCGGTAATGATTTCTTTTCACAATAATCATAGCCGCGCGCGGTGCGGTTTTTTTTTTTCCTTCACAGTCTGTTCACTAAGCATTGAAAAGGATCGTTTAGTTAATCGAATCTGGCTTTAAAAAAGTAAAAAGAGCGATTCCCGTTTACTGGGATGATAGGGCTACGCCTCCACTTGCGCAATTACGGACAGGGCGGCTCCTCTTTTTTACCGGACTCGAACATACTCGGGTCCATTTCCTTCCTGACTCGGAGATTTTATACCTCAAGACAACGTTTCGGTCCAATGACTACCTCCATCTTCAGGCTGATATCCTTCTATTGTGATCGTTTCAGGCCCCGCTGCTTCTAATGTCGAAATAATTAAAAAAAAAAAATCAACTAGACAATATACTAAACATTACAACATCAAATACAATTAACCTGTCATTTAAATATGATTCAACGATAAAAGAATTTTTTGAGTTTTATCAAAGACAGGTATTTTAAATATGAAGGAATACTAAAAAAAAAAATCTCTTACAAAACAATCTGGGTTACGTATTGCTATTTATCTACCTTTCAAGACTTCTTTTATTTCCTCTCTCCTTTATATGACCTTCCACTTTAAGAATAAAACCTCTATCAAAAACCCTAAGGCTTAATCACATTTGTTTAATAGAATACATACTTCTTTTATTGAATTTTTTTTACATCTGAATAAAAATAAAAATTATAACAGGTAGGAAAAGTAAATAAAATTGATGGTATTTGAAACAAAATTAGAACAATAGACAAAAACAATAGGAAAAAAAAGTAGAAAACTATTGTCATTTGAATATCAACAAAAACTAAAAAAAAAAAAAATTAAAATAACAAAAACAAAAAAAGACAATGATAATAACAAAAGAAACATTAAGAAAAATTCTCAAAATCAGATGATTTCTAATAAATCATACATACTAATAAAATTATCCCCACTCCAGAATAGTGGCGATGACATGCTTCAACAAATGAAGAGGCATTAGAATGGGAGAAAGCTTTTTTTTTATTTTTTGAATTTGAATCTGCTCTAGAGCAATGATTCGAAAACGTCATAAATATTTCAAGAAGTGAAAAATTTGCAATTTAAAAATGAAGATTAACTATTTTGTTCTATGAACCTTAAAATTAATTTTATTTTGAAATTTATCAAATACTGACATTACTTTTCTTCAAGGTCTTAAATTATAAAAATGTTTTTTTTTTTTTTTCAAAGTGATTTATCATTAATGCTATTTGAAAAATAATTTAATCCTTTGAATCATCAAGATGGATTTAATATTATTATCAGATTTTAAGAATCAATAAATCTGACTGCAAAATTTTTGAAAAAAATAAATGTCAGAATTAATATGGTATATAAATAATTCGTTATTTGGTTGCTAAGACGACTATAATTGTTTATCTTGTATGAAAAATAAATTACAGTCTCTCATGGACAAACACAATTAATAAATAAGTACATTTATAAATATAGGCCTAATGTATTATAAATAAATGATATATTTAAGAAAACAAGGTTAATACGAAGAATTCTGATTAACGCCCTTCGGCCTTCATTTAGAAGGTGAAATGATAAAAAAAGAATTGAAGCTTATCAGTTATAAATACGTATTTTAAAGCTTTCTCTTTTCCCAGCATGTGTAACCTCCCCTGGGACATCCCTGGGAAAATATAAAGTGCGGAAAAAATAGAATTTATCTTTAATTTCAATTTATTAATAAATATTGGCAAAATTTTTTAAAAATTATTAAATAAAGATGTATACAATAAATGCCTAAATTGCCTCATTTGATATCCAAATGGCTTAAATAAAATCATCGGACTGCCTGGGATCCGAACCCGCAACTCTTGGTATACAAGGCAGGCGCGCTACCAACTACACCAAGCCCGAGGACAATTCCGTATTTTTGATATAGACTTTTTTTTTAAACACTCACACTTTTTTCTCTTTCACACTCACACACAACTGAGGTCATTTAAGACACGGACACACACACACAGACCATGTTGCCAAAACCAACCTCAAAACGAGTATATCGGTCAAAATCTCGACAACAAATTTTTGACATGAATCCAATACTTTCTCACTATATACATATATACGTATATATATATAGATAAGAGAATGTAAAAAATATTGCAGGTATTTAATTTATTTTAAATTTTATCTGGTTTTCTTTTATTCAGATTTATATATATAAATAGAATGCTGCATATCGATTTAACATTATTCCGAATTTTATTTTGGTTTCTGCCCTTGTCACTGCAAAATTAAACAAAGCTCCTGACCTCGTTGGATAATTTAATAATGAACTTTTTAAAATAGTTCTGGAATAATAATAAAAAAAAAGTACTGGAATCTTTCTTGTCTTCTAGTAGATAAACGCGCTTAAAAAAAAAAAAAAAAAAAAAAAAAAACGGTGATTCATTTAACATATAAAAAAAACAGCAGGTAAACATGGAGAAGTGCGGTTGACACCGACACAGGTGACCTTTGGCATCTCTTTCCAAGTGAATGCTCTCGCTTTCCCAGCGAAAAAATTAAATAAAAAAAAAAAAAACGCTGGTGTCATTCTCTTTCTCTCTCTCTTTGTGAAATACGTTTGTGTTTTGTCCAGTAAAATCAACATCTCTCACCTAAGTAAATTACACCGACGGTTGTTTATCAATTCGCTAAATGACTAATATATTTTCTAGAGAGAGAGGTGGATTATAATCATAAATTAAACGTGAAAATTTCTAAAATTAATCAATGTCATAATTCAAATCGTAAATGAATATTCATTCCTTGATTGTGATGAAGAGGGAGAAGCAAGAACAATAATGAACTTTGAATGCCTCGCCTTCAAATTTGTAATCATTTGTAGTTTTTGCTATACCCATAGACAACTGTTTTTATTAACTATTTAGAAAAATTAATCGAGGTGAATATATATATACCATTAATATTAGATTTGAAACTTCATGTTAATTAAACTTGTGGTTTCAAATTAATGTTGCTGTATTTCGAATTGTTTTACATTTATATCAAAGAGTTAGTTTTGCAGTTGAATCGTTTGAGATAAAAATTTTTAAAAATTAAAAAGAACCTTATACAGGTATAATATGAATAATAGGCAACCAAGTTGCAAAACTTTTATATCTCTTCTTAACCATAGCTAACTTTAACACCTAGATGGTATATAATTAGCTCTGATTAACAAGAGTGGAATTTGCAACTTGGTAGCCTATTTTTTAAGGCTATCTTGGGGTAATGTTTAAATTTTTTTTTTTATTATTTACATAAAAATAAAAAGAAAATAATTGAGCGGGACAAAAACTTGGGATTGGTGACCCTGAGAACTCAGCGGTGGAACGTCCTCCAGTAGCCATCGATCAATTGTAAAATAAATTAATCACCCCTAAATGGCATCTGTAGCCGAAAAGTGTTTAAAAAAAATTGAGTGAATAATATTAGAGTATCTTTAAGTCTATGAGGTGCCCTTGGGCCATGGCAGTGGTAGAGATGCTGCTTCTTGTGCCAGGGGTCAAGGGTTTGCATCCCGTTTCATCAATTTATTTCATTTGAATTGAATACCAATCAAATGAAATAAATTGACGGAAGGTCTGAATAGCATGGGCGTAACTAGGGGGTGCCGGGAGGCCTGCCCCCTCCCCCAGGAGGCTCGTGCCCCAAGAAAAATTCAGGAAATATGGGGCTTTCCAGGTCCACCTGAGGATAGCTGGTCCCATGCCCCCCCCCCCAGCCAAATTCTCTAGTTACGCCCATGCGGAATGGCCTCCGATGCCGAAAAAAAACTTTAAATAAAATTCAAAAAAAAAGTGACGAATCTTGATTATCTTATACCAGTTTTTTAATTTTTTTGAGAATAAATTCTATTCTATTCAACTGATTGTTATGAAATTTGGTCAAGGGCAGGACACAAAGGTCCTAATTATTATGAATGAGTTTCAAAACATTTGGTCCAGTGAAAGATGAGAAGAAGCGTGATTCGCGACAATAAAATAATCGATTAACTCCTTGTTTTAATAACTTCTTACGTCTACGTAAGTCTATAAATATGCCAAACCTCATCCTAATCTGATCGATAGGTCCAGAGATATAGGCAAAATAAAAAGCTGCGCACAGAAATATACACACATTAAGATTTTTTGCATTTCCCGAGTCCAATAATACTTTCACCTTTTATTATATACCATATAATATATTGGCTGGAAAGTAAAAATAAAATAGAAATAAGTATGAATAATTAATAAATACAACATCTTGTGAAGAGATCCGTCACTAGGAGCAAATACGTATCATGTGATTGATATTCTGTATCCTTCTTATAAAGCCTTGAAAAATTATCCCTAACGAGTCCTCTATTATTGCAATTAAACCATACATAAATTTATTTTTTCATAAAATTAAATTTTTTTTTCTAAAGCATCCTTTTTTTCCACTCAATTTTAATTTCTAAGTAAATGATGAACATTTGCATTTAATTTTCAATTCGCAAGGCAATCAATGCAAATTAAAAGGTCAAACATTTTGATAACGATATTGAACAACCTTTAAAACGTTTAATGCTAGTATAATATAATTTTAAATGAAGTATTTGATCAAGGATTTTTTATTGAAATTGAAATTAGCAATTTTTTTTTTTTTTAATTTTATAATAGCCCTACTCTTTTCTTTTACTGAATACGAGTTTACAATCGGGGAGAACTAGATCTAATTTTTAATGCAATTCTAACAATGGAAGAAGCCTCAGGATATTTTTGAGGGAAGGGGACGAAATTTGGGATATAAGGAAGGAGGAGATGTAGTGGCGCATTCAATAAGGGAATTAAAATAATTTTGTTCCTGACTCAAATTGTGTTAAATAAATAGACTAACTTAAGTATGATTAAGATTAAAATAAGTGGAACCTCGTTTAACGAGCATAATTCGTTCCAGAATCATACTCGTAAAGCGAAACACTCGTTATAGCATTCTCCCTATAGAGCTATCCCCCCATGACACAGACTGATGTAGCTTGGGCGCAATCCGGGACTCGCTACTCGTTATGCGAAACTTAGAGTAACTTATGAGTATCAATAAATAATATAAATAATTGATAAGCAAAAATTTAATTTTTTTTTCAAACTTTTATGCCCGTTTGCACCAACACATCTTAAATTTTAAGCTTGTTTTACATCTTTTTTTTTTTGTTGAACTGCATGGGGGTCCGATATAGCATTCTCTCTATAGAGCTTCGTTATAGTTATAGTTCGGTATAGTAGGTAGGCACGCTACCAACTACGCCAAGCCCGAAGACGTTTTACATCTTACAATTGAATTTGAAATCAGGAAATCAGGTTTTAATATCTTCTATTTGTGCCTCCATTGCATAAATAATAACAATAAGGTACCTATATTTATTTTAAAAAAATATATAAGCCTATTCTATATATAAATAGTTGAATAGGTTAAATGCCACATTTAACATTTCGCTTTTTAGGTTATGGAAGGCTCTAAGCGAGCTTAAGATCTAAAATGTTTTGGTGCAAATGGGCATAAAACTTATTTTTAATTTATTTTATTATTAAAATTTGCATAGAGAGAGTGAGAGAGGTCTATTATGATATTATCACGCTTTCTATTTCTTTTTTTTTTAGATTATCTATTTAAAAGCCAATCGATCACTCCCTGGAAATATCTTAGAAATTTTTTTAAAAACTCTAACCTAATTTTTTTTTTTTTAAATTGCTTTCTTTCAAATGAAAAAATATAAGTTATCTCATTAGCTCACTAATCGATTATAATAACCATTACGATTATTTATATTTTTGGAATAATAAATCTTCCTTTCTCTCTCTTTCAAGGATTCAGAGGCATTGACTGGTAAAAGGATGATGCTGTTTATTTAAACTATCCGAGAAAAAAACCTTGTTTATCCATAGGAATTCTTATGTCAATTCTTTATTTTAATTATTTACGTTATTTTGATTGCTCTTAAAATCCTAGTATAAGAATGTGTTCTATATCCGAAAATAAATGAATTCGGAGATATATTTCTCTGATGTGGTCCAGAGGTGATCATCGCCAATTTTAAACCTCCTCAGAGTGAAAGAGGGGACCGAAATGAATAAGAGAAGAGGAGGAGGAGGAGTTCCGGCAGGAATTCCCCCTCGATTTGCAAATCTTTGCCACGTGCTTTGGTACGCCCTTTTCTTAACTCGCCTCCTTCGCTCTTGGAGGCCAATTTCCGTCTGATTTCTATTCCGACCCTTTTGGTAATTTGTTGTTCACTGATTTACAGTGGAAATATGTAGATTTCAATTCATTTCATGATAAATAAACAAGATGATTATGTATCACTTTAACAAAAAAAAAAAAATTACCCTCGATTTCTTCCGCATAATTAATTTTGTTTCTGGAAAAATTTAATTTTTTTATATCATTCAAAAGATAATAATTTTGATATTTTCTATGTATATAAATAAATATCGTCTGAAAAATTTATTCATATATCTCTAAGTTTTTGTGATAATATAATGTACAGTCGGACCCACAAGTGTCTGATATGCTTGAGAATGGAGCCTTGAGTTTAGTCAACCAAACCTATCTTTTTAAAATAAATAAAGCAATGCCAAGTGCGGCGAAACCTGGGGTTGGTGACCCCCAGGAATCAGCATGTTGAACGTCTCCCGGTAGCCATCGGTAATAGTTATTTCATATATATGTGTAATAAAAACACTAATGGCCTTTGCAATTAAAATAAATAATAAACAAAATAAAATAAATCATCTTTTTTTAATGCAACTGAAGTGAAAGAGCTACTTTTATAAGAGAACTAAGGATTTTAGTTTTCTATGCTCAAGGCTTCACACTCGAGCACATCATGTACAGTGAGGGCCACAACTGATAGCTAGTGCCTTAAGTATATGGTGAAATAATTTTAAATTTGAAAAGGTAAAATAAAATCATCTGTACCAGATTTTACGTTTTACCTTTTCGGTCATTAAAATTATTTCACTATACACCATATATTTAAGGCTATAGCTACCAGGTGGGGACTTAATTGTGGCGCTCACTGTACTTATGGCCCCGATTGTACTGTACTATATACATTTAACCAACTTTTGAAATTGATTAATCCTATCTTTATTTTGAAATATCTGTGTTCTATATATATATATTTACAAAATAAAATAAAAATTGTAATTTATTTCTGGAGTTTATAATTAAATCTTGATATTCACACTTCAATTTAACTAAAATGTGATTTCCTGCACTAAAAAAAATCTTCTATTAGATAAGAGTAATGAAATGTATAAAATTTTAATGTTGTGTAGTGGATTCATTTTTTTTTTTTTTTTTTATTTTGGAAAGCAGCCAAATCGATAAAAACTTTTTTAAAAGATCTCTTTAGATATTTTAGAATATTTTTTGCGGCTTCGGGCATTTTGACATTCAAATTCAAATAAAAGAGAAGGTTATTCAACTCATATTATTTGAATTTTTTTTTTTTTAGAGGATGTTGTCTGTGCTAACAATAAAAAGTGGCTCTTCTATATTTTTCAAATTTTACTTATTTTTTTGAAACTTATCTCTAAAAAGGATCTCTACGAATCAGTTGAGACCACCAAGTACCGGTACAATAATATAAATCTTATAAAATTTGAAATATTTTTAAATTAACATTTTTATTTCTTAGTTTTATTAATATAGTAGCTTGTGATCACCCATCCGAGGATTAAGCATGACTGAATCACAAAGATCCCAAAAGAGATGTTCTTAAACTAAACAAAAAAGAACGTGTAAAATCGTGCAAAATAAATAACCGTGTAAAAAGAGACAGGTGTATTAGCATAAAAACTACCTTTCTCTATTATTCCAAGTTTTCTAATAATTAAATATTCAAAACTAAAAAAAAAAAAAAAAAAAAAAAGATTTATAATAGAATTAGTATTTGATTTAAAAATAGCTTAGCTCACTTTTTTTTTAAATTAGGAAACCATACAATTGGATTACATTTACTAATTCCTAATCAAATAATTCCTAGTTGAGTTTTGCTATCGGTTTGCTGCTTTTTAGAACTGATTAAATATAGGCCTATATAGCCTATATAAAAAAAAAAATATTTTCACTAGATATGATGTAAGATTTATGAAAGTCGTTGCTTGATTTCGGTTTAAAGTGTAAATATCTCGCAAATAAATAAATCACTATAATTTTCCTTTAATGTATGCATTTCCTTATCGGATAGAAAGAAAGATGCTACTTTCCATAGAAGATCTTGGATGAATATTATTCTAATAACTTTCGAATAACTTTCAATTATCTTATACATCTATGATTTTTATTTATTAATTATATAAGTATTAAAAAATCTGGTGAGACTGGTATTTTTTGTGTTGACATTTATTTAGATTCCAAAAGTACGGATCCGAACCCGCGACCCTTGGTATACAAGGCAGGCGCGCTAGCCAAGTCCGAGGGCTACAGTAAAAACACGCTATAAACATGGGAAAATATTTATATTTTGTTACCATGGCAACCATTTCTCCTATCTTTCCTATGAAGTACAAGAGTAAAGTGGTCTTCAAAAGATTTCAAATGAGAATATACATTTTAAAGAGAATCTAAAAAAAATAATTTATTTTTGACTTTTAATCAAAATCGTTGGAAGAAATTTTGAGAAAATCGAAAAAAGTAAACCAGTAAAGTACTGGTACTTTTTTAAAAGCTTATTTTCTCGCTCCAGAGGGATGTCTAATAAGGGGTGTCTAAGGATGTCTAAGGGATGTCCAAAAACTTGATATATAAAATTTCAACCTCGTAGCTCAATTCCTACACAATCTGCCAATAAGATTTCTTATTTAATTTTTGGGCCCGGGCTTATCCGCCGTCTCTACTTGTAAGCAACCAAATATAGCAGACGAAAAGGAAGAGAAAAAAAAACGCTAACGATAAAAAGTTAAGAGCTGAGAAACGCCGGAGAGCGCATGCAAGCAAAATACTGCATCTGCGTCTCTCTGCGTTTTTTTTTTAAGCACTTTAGTTTCATATAGCCATATAGATTCTTTTTTGTTTTCGCTTTTTTAAGCCTCTTTAAATAATTGATTCGTAAATTAAAAAAAAAAAAGAAAGAAATTGTCTACTGCAAATCAAATGTCCTTCCCTCCTGAATGCTTTTGGAAATTCTCTATCAAAATATAAAATATAATCTTATATTGTCAATGTGAAATTAGAAATTTTCAAAAAAAAAAAAATTATTTTCTAAAGGGAATAACGGATCAATAAAAAATATATAGCAACCATGAATTAATTCATCAAGTGCAAAATTCCATACTGAAATGTTTTGAAATTTTTTTCTATTTTTAATCATTGAATGATTAAAATACAAATGTCGTAATCAACGTTTGATATTAGTGGATGTTTTAATTTGATGTGACAGGAGATGGGCGAGGAACATCCAAATAAATGGCCTCTTGTGCTTTTTATAATAGAGATGTATCAGATAGTTTATTTACCATCAATCTTCAGTCATGTATTATTTGTTTTGTTATTAGAAAGTTAATCTTTGTGTAAGTACAAACGTATATACGTATATAAATGACTAAAATTTATAATATACGTAGATATATACTTGCGGCTTATCTATTTTCGTAATGGATAGTGGAATTATTGTATATCGAAGAGGGAAAAAAATTTTGCGATACCAAGGCAGAAAATTTGTATCTATTTTTTATATTAAATTTATTAAATTACAATTTTATTGAAATTTTTGTATGTATTATTTTCTTATATTGAAATATTTTATTGTATTAAAATTTTTCTACTGTAGACAGGGCCGGATTTAGGGGGGGGGGCTAGGAGAGGACGGGAGCCTTCACGGGACACAGCAGCCAAGTAAAAATAAAAATAAAAAACGTTATATCCTGTCGCCAACGTTTCGAGCCCTGAAGATGAGTGCAACTAGCGCTCGAAATGTCGACGACAGGATATAACGTTTTTTATTTTTATTTTTACTTAGCTGCTGTGTCCCGGGAAAGCTCCCGACCTCTCATAATTTATTTATATATTTTTAAAATACATGATATCGATGTCTACCAGGGGACGTTCCACACGCTGATGCTCGGGGCCACCAGTGTCAATTTGGATTAGTTTTAGTGACGGGGCGGCAAAAATAGTAAGGAGGGGGCGTCAAATTAAATTTTGCCCCTCCTAAGATTGATTGAAAATTGTGAATATAGATTGTTAGTACATGCAACATCAAAGTGTTGATTTGAATTATCTCATTCAAATATATTCAATTCACGATAAAAATAAATTCCTTTTAATCAAATTAGTTCAATACACTTGACGGATATTAATTTAATTTCATGCACTTAATTTTTAACTAAAATTTATTATACCAGGTATATAGGACCTCGATCGCTTAAAAAAAAAAATTAATAGGCATAACTGTATTTTTAATTATAATGAAGCATCATTTTTTTTTCTGATATAACAACTATTTGCATATTCATTGGTACCTTTACTTTAAATATTTTTTATAAATCGAACCGTTATAGCTAATATAAATAAAAAATTACTGTTATAAAATGTAATATTTTAACAAATTTAATATCCATTAATCAAAAATTAATATTATTAACTATTATTTGATGAAAGTAAAAAAAAAATCTACTTTTTATTTAAATTTTTATTTATAAGTATATTTACACAGTCTGGATGTTTAGTAAAAGCGATTCATGCAATTATAATTCTCTCTTTGCTTTTTTTTTCTTAAATCAATCCGATGAAATTGATAATTATATATTCAAAAAGTCATTAATATTATAAAAATATTTATAAGAGACTGGGATGCGAAGAATAAGAAGAATGGAGAAATTAAACCTGCAGTCTATTTGGTAAATATTTCGAAGCACGTAACGTACCTCATCTTCAGTGCCATGACGATGGCGGAGGTAAGCTTTGTCCAAAAATTATAAATAATGTATAGGGCATAAAATACATATTTGGTGATAGCGTGGGTTTTTATACGGAATGCTTCAAAATAGTTGTCAAATAAATGGACGCTAGGTGGACCCGCTGGTGTTATTTCTCCATACTTCTAATTAGATTACTTTTTTTGGTGTTCATATTTATTTAAATTGGTAGCGATTAATTTTATCGCACAGTATCTAAAGCGGAACATCGACAGGTTTAGAAAAGAGCTTTATATCTGCTCAAAGAAACAAGGACATCCATTGAATTTTTCATTATTTTATCACAGACAAAAGAAAAAGGATTATTTGAAGTTCTTAAGAAGATTAAAGAAATTCGTACTTTCAAAGCGTTTTCGACAGAAAAAAAAATATAGACTAGTGTAGCCATGATTAATCAGAAGTCACGTAATAATAATGTACCAGGTATTGGCTTATTTTTTTACTATTGTTTCAGGGTCTTAAATTTATTTAGAAATTATATTTTTTAAGTGAAAACTTCTTTAGTCGCATCTTGTATTTTATACACTGATTATATACAAAACATACGCGAATTATAATACATGAAAAATCATATAAGCTGGTCATAAGAACATACCAGATTTTTTTTTCAATCATCATCAAGGAAGTAAAATCTTAAACCAATAAGATTTAAACCGCTAGTTTACATATTTTAATAAAAAAAATTATAAGTAATCTTGCAAGTACCGGTAATGTAAATGAAAAATACCGTACAAAAAAAGAAAAAAAATTAATTTAATTTTCAAAAAATTAAAATAGCCTAGACACAATGAAAATATAAAAACATCGTAAAGGGTCTATTAAAAACTCAATTTAAAACTATTTGTAAAAATTTCTACAGTTGTAATTTTGTATTGAAGAAATAGACTTTTTATAAAAATCACTATTTAATAGCACTAATACGAGTCTTTATACCATACAATTTTTTTAAATTAATCCTATATATTTTAACATTGATCTACCTGAAAGATTTTTAATTGCGAATTCTTAATGAAACTCATTTGTATAAGCTTTCTCAATAAATAGACTGTTAAAACCCATTTATTTCTCTTGACAAGTTGATTAAGCATTTTTTTTTTTTTTTTTTAATTTATTAAACTTTTCACCAATTCATTTTTTGATTCCATGTACATATTGTATTATAATAAATATAGAACCAGGGTTTCTTTATCAAGCATTTTATCATCAAAATGATTGTTTTTGGGCGTCGGCCTCAAAGTTATTTCATTTCCTTAAAACCTTCTAAATCTTATATCTCCCTTATATGGTAGTTAATAATTAATCACTCAATGATTTGATTTAAATATTAGTACTGTCAGTTTTGAATATTAAAATTAACTTTTTAATAAAAATTTATTATAATTATTTTCATTCATGCGAAAGACTAAAGAGCTATTCAACTATAAAATACGAAATCTAGAAAAAGTTTTATTAATTTATGTTTGTTTTTATAATTAATATCCCCTCTCTATTTATTTTCAAATTAAAAAGTTTTTTATTTAAAGTTTTTAAAGTGTATACGTATATATGTTTATTGAACTTTGCTCTCAACTAAATCTCTATATCATTTCTTCCGCGTTTGGTTAAAAAATTCAATTAACTCCGCCTCTTAGACTATTCAAGATAATTATAATACATATATATATAATTAACTACAGTAGTTGCCCGCAGGCTTTTGGATGTCCACTTATTAGAACTATTGCTCTATTTAAATTATAATTTATAAAATTAATCAGATAAAATTTTATTATTTATGGAGTGGAAATGGCTGTGATTGATATAGTTATTTGAACAAAGGCAGGAGAAGTGTCCCTAAATCAATGAAACTCCCAAAATTCGCGATGTTTCGGTCCAAATTTATTCTACCATCATCCTCAGGCTATCGGGAGTTGTCATATGGAAATGTACATTAATATATTTATTAATATGTTCATTTAGATTGCATTGTTTAAAATTATAATTTGCTATTCAAAAAGTCTTACTAGTATTATTTCTGACTCTTTGAATTGCCAAATAGCAAAATTCTAATTTAACAATGACTAAATCAACATATGAATAAATATATTAATGTACATTTCCATATGGCAACTCCCCGATGATCGAATAAATTTGGACCGAAACGTCGCGAATTTTTGAGAGTTTCTAATTTAGAGACACTCCTTTTTGGCTGCCACCTCTTCAAAAAAAATTTTTTATTATACTGTATATTAAACGTCTCAGGTGTATATAGTTATATCAAAATTAAACAAAAATTTTTTTTTATTAATTTCATTAATCCGTGAATATTTGCCATTGTGTTGTAAATGTCAACAATTTCGACTATGAAAGGAGGGATAGATTTCCAATAGAAGCGAATAGTTGCATTAGAACTGCATTATCTAAAATACAATACCAATCGATATCAATCGGATAATTTATTGAAATTTCGACCGCCTTTGAATATTTTAATTCCTATATAACTGAAAAAAATAATTAATATTAATTGATTAAAAATAATTAATGAATAAATGAAAGATTTTCATACTTGTTTGAATGTATGTAGTATTATAATAGATATCACTAACTTTTAAAAACAAAAAAAAATAAATCCTGGTAGAAAGGATAAATTATTTGGTTGGTTAAACGTGTATTATACTGTTAGCAGGTTAAAATTACTTGAATAATGCCCGAAGGGCTAAAAATTTTTAACCTGTTAAACGAATTTTTTTTTTTTTTTTGTTTTGTTAACCGGTTATACAATTTCCCAAATATCACAACCTAAATCAAATTATGCTAGAAGGTGAATGAATGATAAACAAAAATTAGACTGTCCAAGGAGATTTGAAAAATAATAGAGAATGAACCACGTGAAATTTTTATGAATTAGCTAGTAAAAGTTGATCTATTGATTATTTTATTTTACTGAGGTCAAATAAATTACAAGTCAAGTAACCTTTTGTTTTTTAATCTTTTATTATTCTAATATGGATATTAGATTATATATATAAAGTGTAAGGGACATTGAACTCAAATTTTATTCTAAGCCTTTTCGAAATAAATCGGCTTTTTAGACTCCAAGGACTTATTAGTCGCCAGGATTTAAATAAAAAGCATAGAACTGACCCCTAAGAACCTCTATCTCAGCGAGATTTAAAATATGATTTTGTAATAAAAAATTTGTAATAGGTTTTAATAGTATATTTAGTTAAAAAAAAAAACATTGAAATATCCTCACTCCTATGAAGACCAATCGGAACACAACAATTCGATTTCGTAAGTTTTTTTTAATTTTTATAATTATAAAAGCTGACTCCATTTATACCTGCCTAGAGCGACTGATATATAATTTATCTATAATACAATTACAATTTAAAATATTTATTAAGATCAACACAAGCACAAAATAAACTATTCAATTTATAAATCATTAAATTGAAATCAATATTCGCTCAAGTTGAACTATTCAAAGTTAGTCTTGCTTGGATACAGGCATAAACGTGGAAATCCTCTTCCTTCCATTATTAACTTACAAACAATTTTAATTTTTAATGTTCCTTAGTTCTTATTGCCATTTAAAGAGAGTGCGTTTTTAATTAGCACGTAAATTTAAACTTCCTTCATTACTAAATATCAACCTTGGTAATAATTGGATCTCTGTAGGTTATAAATATAATTTTGTGGCCTATTGATATAATCAAATGCTTTTTTATAACTGCAACTAGTTTATCAAAAATTTTTTCGACATCTGAGGCCATATCATAGACTCAGGGGGTCAATATCACTATGGGCTGCGAACTAACAGTAAGACTAGATAGATATGGATAGATAGAAACTAGCGAAGATAGACTGGGGTATGGTCAACTAAGACTAGATATTTTACAAAATAAGAGAAGTTTTGAATAAAATTTACATAAAATATTCAGTATATTATAAAAAATCTTCAAGTAAATTAAGTTGGGCATGAAATACATTGGTAAAATAAATAGAGACGGGGCCTAAA
The DNA here is from genome assembly GCA_023213315.1 of Euborellia annulipes. Classification (NCBI taxonomy): domain Eukaryota; kingdom Metazoa; phylum Arthropoda; class Insecta; order Dermaptera; family Anisolabididae; genus Euborellia; species Euborellia annulipes. The sequence continues at coordinate 23,869 of JAKCPI010001338.1, forward strand.
TGGCGAAAAAGACCTTATTCAAATTAAAAAAAAAAAAAAAATACTTTGGTATTAAAAAAAATATTTGTTTGATCCAGGTCAAAGGATTAAACTCAAACTATTATATTAATATATGTGAAAATAAAATTAAAAATTATAAATAATGATAATAATTTATTGAAAAGTATTTTACGATTACGATAATAGGTACAGTGAGCGCCACAATTAAGTCCCCACCTGATAGCTTTAGCGTCAAGTATATAGTATATGGTAAATGGTGAAAGCGAAAAAACGGCTGTTTTTGGCCGAAGCCGAAACCAGGATTTTTGGCCGAAACCATCACAGAAACTTCGGTCAGATATAAATGATGATGTATATATTCGGCTCCGAGTTCGTACTCCCAGTCCGAAAATTATAAAGTGTATGCAAAAGTTTATTTAAAATTGTATAGTCTATTCATTTAAATAATACTGAAAATTTTGTATTCCTACAAATCACTAGTAAGGTTGCAAATTGGCGATCGAATCGTTGACGATTAAAAAATTAAATAAAAGATTTTTATTTAATTTCCTAGCGGCTAAGTCTCCCATTTCCTAATCGGATACACAATCACCTCTCACATTACATATTTATGATCTTAAGAGATCCTAAGAAAAATTGGAGTGAATCTGTCTGTTTGGGGCGGCTAAAAAGACAATTTATTGAGACCTCCAATTTTCTCTAAACTTCCTGAATCAAATGTTTTAAAAATTAGTAGCTTTCACTGCTTCAGAGGGGAGGTTAACTTATAAGTACTTAACCCTCTCCTATTATAAATCTCTGGCTACGCTTATTTCCAATATACTAATATGTGTTAAATCATCTTTAACATAAATAAACTGATCATTTACAAGTAATTAACTCCAATGTGTAGTGGTTGGGAATGTGCAGTGCACGTTGCTGTTTTGCTTCACCTGCGTCGTGCATATAATAAGACATCGACGGCGTGATTCCCGCGGCCCCATTCCATTCTGATGCAAGACGACGTGTGTCAATAGCATTGTCTCTGGCCTAAGGACTTAGTAAAAAGGACTCGCTCATTCACCTGCCTGCCCAAACTCTCTCAATGCTTATACACGGACTAAACACTTGAGGAAATACTCATTTTTTTAATATTAATATATAATTTAATTATTTATATTCTTATTCTTTTTTATTTATTTATTTATTTATTTATTTACGTAACCAACTTTAGACAATGAACTTGGCCTGCTCTTCCTTCTCTAAAGATCCGGAGATAAATAAGTATTAAAATGACAATTAAATATTACTTAATTCTCATGAAGTAAAGAAACAGGTTTTGTCAGAAAGAAAATTTGATTTTTTTTTTTTTTTATTAAAATAAAAAGAAAAGAAAATTTCCTGAGTTTAATTGAAATCTTAATACTCCAAGGAGTCTTGTATTTTTTGTTTTCATCCCAAGGATTCTAATCCTCCACAATCCTACTGAAAAATCAGCATATTTGTCCTCATAGATAAGTCGTGTCAAAATTAATCTAAAATGGGGTTCAAAAATTAAATTAAATAAAAAGATGTTATACTTGTCCAGAGTTTCATTAAGAAAAAGTACTTGTAATAAATATTTTGTGTTGAATCGCGCCAACTAAATTATGTTCGCTTTCTATATAGGCAACAGTTAAACCTCCATGTTTTATAATAAAAATTGTCGCTAAATTTTTTTTATTAAAGTATACTAGTGGCCTTGGCCCATAATAAGATATGCCTCTATTAAGTGAAGCAAAATCAGACAAGGTTAGATGCTTAGATGTTGATTGGGTGGCCGCCGATTCCTAATATGAGGTAACGACCTTATTAAAAATGTTTATCTACGTATTTGACCTTCATTATCAAGAAGAATTAAAATATATCAAACAAATAAATTCAAAAAACTTCCATTAAATTTGTTTAAAAGTTGAATCATTTTTTTTTTTTTTGAAAAATTATGTCCATTATAACAAATGAAAATTAATTTCATTACTTTAACACCTGTGCACACTTTAACATTCATTTTTTTTTTTATATAATCTCTATTCAAATATTTTAAAAACCACATTAATAAATGATTTATTGTCTACTATTAAAATTTTATGCTTTAAAAAATGGAGTCTGACTCAAATTATTATTTTATGTTTAGTATTTTTTAGTTTATTCAACAATTAAAAAAAATTATAAACCATTCATACAACTTTATTTTAACATTGTACAAACAGTGGATGGTTGAATGGCGGAGGCTAACGGCCAAAAAATAAATAAAAAATAATATAATAATAAACTTTATTTTTTATACCATGGGTCGGGATTCGCATCCCGACTCATGCGACAAATTATTTCAATTGGATTGGCTATCAATCCAATTGAAATAAATAGAGACGGGGTCTGAAAGACCTTCGTTGTCGAAAAAGACCTTAGTGAAATAAAAAAAAAAAACTTTATTTTTGGTTAGATTGAATTATTCTAGAAAATATTAAAAATACAATCAATAAGATAATCTGACATGTCCAAAAGTGTAGGTAGACCTAATTAAAGATCGCATATCTATATCTTGAAGTGAGGAAAACTCCCAAAAAATCTGGTGTGACTGGGACGCAATTTTCTGTTCAATGCTTCTCAGATTTTTTTGTGTCGACATATATTTAGTTTCCGACAGTACGGTACATTAGAATTTAAAGATGTAAAATTTATAATCATGGGTAAATATTTATATTTTGTTACCATGGCAATTATTTCTCCTATCTTTCCTATGAAGTACAAGAGTAAAGTGCAGATGTAACATATATAGATAAGAGAAAGTAAAAACATTGTAAAGAAAATTCACTAAAATTCAACTTAAGATAAAAATTATTCCGAGTTTTAAGTGATTATTTAGATAAAATTCTTTAACAAAGCCTGCTTTTCTAAGAGCGGTGAAGGGTTGTTAGCATTACACGGAAATTGGTAACCACTGACCAGAGATCCTCTTGTACTTCGAATTTTCATTCAGGGCCAATTTCAGCCAGCAGCTCCTCCGAGATCCCAACCGCAACGTCTGTTTGTGTGTTGGTCAATGCCTTAATTGTCTAACTGTTTCTAATTAGCTTTTGTAAACACTGTTTCTTCACACAGTCTTTCAAAGCATTTCTTTTAATCTAAACCTTCCAAAGTTAAAAAAATAACTAGGGTATGGAAAATATACAAACTTTAATTTAAAAGGTCTAATTAAAATAAATTAAATAATTTTAATTTTAAGACAAAGGAATTTCTTTAACTAAACCGTCTCTTTCCTTGACAGTTTATGAAAAATGTAAGAAGATGAATTCATGTGGGTCCCATTCTGTAGAATAAATAAACAGAGAATAATTTGTTCTCCTTACAATTGGTGCGTTTTTAACTTTTTTTTTCCTCTTTTAAAACCAAATTAAACATTAAAATAACTGAGAAACGAATCTGCCATTATTTTTTTTTTTTTTAGAAATTTCCTTAAAAAAACATTGGTAAACATAAACGCCTATTTCTTAGCCACATCATTATTAATTTATGATGATTGAATGTTGCTAATATCTGAGTGTATGCGTCTCGAAAAATACAGAATAATATTCTTCGAAAAGTTGAAATTAATCGAAGTCATACTAAGAAATTATTACCTACATGCTATCATAAAATATGGAAATTTGGCCTATGAATACGAAAATCGATATAATATTATTAATATATCAATTTATATTGTGTATCTAAACATTAAAATAATTAAACTACTCTACTACTACTACCTCGCTACTCCAACAATAATAATTAAACTAAAATAAAAATTATTTGAAATTGTTATTTTAAATCTTTTCCAACATCTGACACCATTTAGATCTAATTCATATGAATTTAAATTAATTGATTTTCAATTTAATTTAAATTTTATCATTAAAAAGGTAAGTAAACTCAGATCATGAAGTATTTTTTGCAAAATTCTCCTCCAAACAAGAAAAACTCTTTAGTTTAAGCCAAATACGTATCCTGCAATTCAAGTGGATTCATCCAAGGCCTCCTAAGAAGGCATGCCAACATCTTGGTCACGTTGTTCAATGGCGTTGTCATTCCTTTACAAAAAAAATCACATGGCTTGTTTGGAATAAAAAGTATTTTAATTGCTCACAAATCAAGATATTATTAAAAAAAAAAATTATAATTTCTGCCAACATTGTTTTGATTAACATAATCAAAACTCCAATATATGAGAGAAAAGCAAAGCCTTGCATTTGTAATGGCACCTAGAGAACACTTTAGAAGAATATTCCTTCCAAAATTAGACCCTACAAGTCGTCTCACTTAGAAGATAGGGCTTATATTGAATAGGTAAGGCTATATAAAAAGAAGAATTCTACAACTGCTAAAGCAACAACTCCCGGAGAAGACTAACTCAGAATTCATATTAGACCAATCTGAAACAATTTCGAGCTTTTCCTTAATTATTTATTATTACCATAATAACCATATTACCATTACCATAATTTTTTAGTTAATAAGGCTACTGATTTGAATATTATAGGGAAATCAAGTTTTTTGACCCTATGTAAATATCAACTTATGGTGTCGAAGTGGATAAGCTGGGGCTTAGAAATTCAAAGTAAAATTAGACTCAAGATCGAACCTGGTTTGCGGCAAAAATTCAACTTGTAAGTAGGACTGTGCAAAACAATCGATTAATCGATTGTCTACCGATTGTTTTCTTGAAAAACAATCGATTGTGTAAAAAATAATAATCGATTAATCGATTGTCAGGCAAACAATCGATTGTTCATACAATCGATTGTCAGGCACACAATCGATTGTCAGGCACACAATCGATTGTTCATACAATCGATTGTCAGGCAAACAATCGATTATTTTTTTAGCATCGATCATTGGGTAAATAATCAGATGTTTTTAAGAAAGCATCGGGGAATTATAGGTTTACTTGAATTATCAGAGTATTAAAACTTATTTGCATATAATATTTGATTTTCCTTTTCATTAATCTAATTAATATCTCATTAGTTACTCCACTAGATTAGAATACGATCAGCGTCACTGGTCACATTTGCAATTTGTTAACCAGTGCTTACGGATTTCGGATAATAAGAAGTCAGATTTATGCCCCGATTAAAATTATTTTTTTCTCGGGTACCTATATCTGAAACACACTTACTTTGCAATTGGCCAAATGGTTTCCCGACGTCAATTTAATTAAAATAAAAAAAAAAATATTAGAATATCTTCTTCTATTATGACTCCTTCGGGGTCGGCACGAAAAAAGATGTGACCAAGTAAAAGAACAGACCTGTCCGTCGCACGGTCTGACGCTTATTTAATTCATAGGCAAAGGACGGAATAAAAGTAGCAGATGAAATGCCGACCTTAGCTCGGGTAATTTGTGGTCGTCATGTACGTATTCAGAGGCTGTGCATCACAAGATATGAACCCCAGGGAAAATGAGTATGGGGCCTAATTATTAAAACTTTTTTTAAATACGTATGTATTTGAGACTCAAGAGAAGAGAGAGGCGAGAACCTCTCTCTCTCTCTCTCTCTTGTCTCTCTCTTAGTCACTCGCCCTGCGACGGCCCACGCGCGCAATAAAAGAATTTATTATACATATTAGGCTATACGAGTATACTTTGTTTTGTTTTTTTCTGCTAAAAAAAAATAAAAAGATACATTTTTACCTATGATATGCAAATTTAATTTTAATTAAATATATTTAGATAAAATCGAATATATGTCCTATATATCATTGAAATCAGAAAAAAAATTCTATCTAATTAATCTACTTAGATTTGAAAAAATTACAAATATTAATTCTATTATCTATTAGGCCTATTATAATTAATTTGTATCAGGAATTAAAGGTGGAAGAAAACGCAGCCAACATTTTTTCTTTAAAAATATATTTTAGTTGTATTTCCTTTATGCACAATAATTTTGTTGCATTTAAGGCATTCGGCATCATTTGTCGTTTTTACTTTCTCTTACACTTTTTTTTTTTTTTTGGAATGGGTGTGTCCGAAGACCTATAATGACCAGTAGTCACATGCAGCCAGGAAGAAAATAAAAACAATGTATGTATACCTATGTATATATGTATATAATATATATATATATATATATATATATATATAATATATAGAAACGTCAGCTGTTAAAATATATTTTTAAAGAAAATTGCAAATGTGACCAGTGACGCTGATCGTATTCTAATCTAGTGAAGTAACTAATGAGATATTAATTAGATTAATGAAAAGGAAAATCAAATATTATATGTAAATAAGTTTTAATACTCTGATAATTCAAGTAAACCTATAATTCCCCGATGCTTTCTTAAAAACATCTGATTATTTACCCAATGATCGATGCTAAAAAATAATCGATTGTTTGCCTGACAATCGATTGTATGAACAATCGATTGTTTGCCTGACAATCGATTGTATGAACAATCGATTGTGTGCCTGACAATCGATTGTTTGCCTGACAATCGATTGTGTCCCTGACAATCGATTGTATGAACAATCGATTGTGTGCCTGACAATCGATTGTTTGCCTGACAATCGATTGTGTCCCTGACAATCGATTGTATGAACAATCGATTGTGTCCCCGACAATCGATTGTATGAACAATCGATTGTGTGCCTGACAATCGATTGTGGATGAACAATCGATTGTTTGCCCGACAATCGATTGTGTGCCTGACAATCGATTGCATGAACAATCGATTGTTTGCCTGACAATCGATTAATCGATTATTATTTTTTAGCACAATCGATTGTTTTTTAAGAAAACAATCGGTAGACAATCGATTAATCGATTGTTTTGCACAGTCCTAGTTATGGCCCAAGAGCAGCCAATTAATTGTAACAATAAATAAAATTATAAAATTATACTCCACAAAAATAACGAACCAACCTTAATCTTTTGTATATTATTCTTAAAATATGAATTTGATCTGACAAAATATTAGTCCAACTCATTCTTAGGTTAATTGAAAAAATAAATAAATCCTTTATCAAACAAAATA
>JAKCPI010001339.1:0-79397 GCA_023213315.1 Euborellia annulipes
GCCTTTCTTAATGAGTATTTTTCCGGGACTCTCTATAACGTCCTCTATAAAACTGCAAAATTTCGTTTCAAAATTCCAATGGGAAGTTGGTCAAACAGAGCGTGACAGACAGACAGACGGGCAGACGGACACTCCGCAATTATTATATATAGAAGAAGAAGATATTTAGAAACTATTCATTATTAAAAGATCAACGAAAATCAAACAAAGCCTACATGGGATTAAATATAGCCACACCATCCTGAAATCTGTTGGCAAATTTTCGTAATAGTTGGGCTTTTTGGCTAAATTTTTAAGTCCCCTAACGCCAAAACATGCGAACAGCTTGCCTCCTGTAGCGCCTTAAAAAATAAAATGTTGCAAATTTATAAAAAAAGATAAGATCATATTTCTTAATGAGTCAAAAATGAAATTTTAAATGGACGGCCTAAAGCTCTAAATAAGCAGTTTATCCGTACATTTATGATTATTTTGTGACACATACTTGGATTAATCGTGATAACATTTCAAAGAGAAAAACAATCACTGTTAAGATATAACCAAAGATTAAAATAAAAAACGCAAGTTTCAAATCATTTAAGAGCAACGGTTTCAATTTCTCTTGGTGTCGTTCAGCGAACAAAATTTTCACCATTCTTTTCCATTCATCCATATGGTCCAGCCATTGCGCAATGCCATTCTCATAAAATGAACGAATCACTTTTAAAAGTTTGAAATTAAACGGGAATTCTTGCCCCCCAAGTTAAATAAAATAAAGGCCAGACATAAAAGGATTCCCGTACGATATGCAAATTTTGCTGGTATTTGACAATCGATCCAATTGAATTGAGAGCCAACTCACAGGGATATAACAAAGCGATAGAGGAATCTCGATAAACGTCATTTAACGATGTTTCACCATTTTGTAATTTGCCCTGAATAATGGACATTGGCGAGGAAAATTCTTCATTATCTGTGGTCACAATGCGTTGTTTACAAAAGTCACTGAATTTACAAAAAATTGTTAAATTGGAATTTAACAATTCCTCAAATGTGTTGATATCACGATATCTGATTGGGGATTGAAGGAGAGAATAGAATTCTGATTGGATTCCACTTGATAGAATAATCGAGACGAGCATCACAGAAAGCGTTAGGATCCGTAATTTGAAACTTTGAATTGAATTCAGCCAAAAGATCGGCTGAGAAATAAACAATCCCAGCATCCTTTGGCAACAATCCACAAATCCTTTCTTTTGTCGGATGAGATAATAAACACACGAAGTGCAAATTAAAGTGAAAACACAACAAATCCAAATTGTCCAGGGGAAAATTCTGAAAATGATCTGCCATTGAGGTTGAAAAGGAGCTTTTTGTATCACAAAACAAAGTGACATCAGGTAATACCAATCTCCAAAACTGACGAACGGCTCTCGTTCAACAAACAGATAATAAACTGAAGTTGCCATCGAAACACCTCTGGAGAAGTTCCAGGATTGTTCTAAATAACCTCTGAGAGCTTCATCTTTGCCGATTATGCTCTCACCTCCGTTATCGACAACGTAGTTTTTGTAGAACAAAGAAAGGCCCTGGAAATTGGGCTTTCGATCTTGGACGTGCCGTATCCATTCGCCTCCGATTTTATAACGTCCAGTCCATAATTGAAATCCCGCGTTGCATTCCGTTAGATTCTGGATATAAAAAATATTCCGGAAAATTGTCCTGAATATTTCTTCATCCTTTGGTTGGAAAATATTTTCAATTTCATAAAGAGAAGGATCCACAAACACCAACAAGTTATTCTCCTTTTTATACGAGTGAATATAAAAGATTTCACTTTTAATCCAATTGATTTGAAATAACAAAATGACGTTAAAATGTGTGAATTTGAAAAGTCTATGTGAATCTATTTTTGTTAATTTTTGGTTAGGTATATTTAGATTCAATTCAATTGCTTTGATCAATTCTGATTCATAACGATTAGCGTTATCAAATAACAAAATGGTTTCGTATTGGGGATTCAAATATTCCAAACAAATTTGTATGAAATTACTCCAATTACACGACTTTTGGGGAATCTCAATTTCTTGAGATTCAACCACTAATATCAATAAAATAATAAGAAGCATTTTGGAAATGTGAGACTCAGTGCAATAAATATCAAGGGAATTGAGCAACTGCTTGCTTGCTTGCTCCCTTGTGACAAATTATTGGACATTTTCTTGTCAGAGTATAATAACAAAACGCAAAGTCGTTTTGCCTAATAAATAATTTATCATTTGATATGTTTATTTTCCTCTTGAGAAACTTACTTCATTTACGAAATCATCTTGGGGTAAATAAACACTAAACGTTGTCATTTCCCTCAATATTTTTATTTAATCAAAAATTGGAGTAATGTATATTTGTAGCAAAAATTTCCTAGAAACATGTTTGAAAGTTTTTCAACTTAATCAGGTATATTAAATATTTTTTTTTTCTCTTTTTTTTTTAATTCATACTCCCCCCCCCCCACATCATTTAAGCCATTCTATCCTAAGTAATTGAAATTATAAACACACTAGGTTATATGTTTAAATAAATATATAATTGGAGGAATATTTTCAGCAATAGAAAAAGAGGAATGGTCAAAATCAAAGCCTCTTAAGCGCCCCATACAGGGCGTACTTTAGGTCGCACAGCACACAACTTTCTCTTACCTTCGGTAATCGAAAGTTGTGTCCTGTGCTTGTCACACCAGATTTTTTATCGGGAGATCTCAAATCCTTGGTGTATACCAAATTTATAAGAGTATGTGTTTGTTACCATAGCAACCATTTCTCCTATCTTTCCAATGAAGTACAAGAGTAAAGTGATCTTCAGAATATTTCAATGGCAAAATGAGAATATACATTTCTAAAAAATAATTGATTTTTGAATTTTAATCAAAATCGGAGTGAATTTGAGAAAATCGAAAAAAAAACTGAAAAAGTTCATCAGTAAAGTACTAGCACTCTATGGTCGATTTTGTTCAAAAGCTTCGTGTCCCGTCCCATGGGAGTGCCAAATTTAAATATAAAATTTCAACCTCGTAGCTCAATTCCAAATGCTTAAAATTGAACACACAGACAGACCATGTGGCGAAAACCACTTTTTTGGATTCAGGGGACCTCAAAACGTGTATATCCATCAAAAGTTAGAGAGGAAAAATTTACAATAAAATTTCACAATTGTTATTCTAAAATTTAAATTTAAATTTTTCTTATTTAAATGGTTCATTAGCCCTTGAAAGTTTAAAAATTCACTTAATTAAATAAAATGCTTCCAAAAATGTTCAACTTTTGGGGTGAAAGAATATTAAAAATAAAAATTTGATCCCAAAAGAAAATGTTTATTGACATGGAAATTGTTGAAATAGGTCACAAGAAATCGATAGTTTTGTTTTTCTCTTTACTTACAATAAAGTTTGAAATTTTTTTCCCGTGTCGTTGGAGCGTTAAAAATCAATTCAATTTATTATTGGTGCCAAATTAGTCTAATTATTCACTTTTAATTTTAATTAATTAAATTCAAACAATTAAATTAAATTTATATAATTAATTAATTATAAAATAATAATTATGACACTTTTTTTCTTTGTAACTCAATGAACTTTGCAACTACTTGACGAATTTTCTTTGGTTTTTTTTTAACATTATTTTAGTTAAAATTACTTCTCTGCCACAATAATATTGATTTTCTAAAGCTACTTATTGATTTTTTTTTAATTAAAAAAATATTCTTGTTTTTTTTATCGTAAATATCAATTACATTAGATGACGTCACCGTCTCTTCTTACCTGCTGTTCTAAGATTACATAAGACAGCTCAGCAGCCATTTCCGTTCATTACTCTTTTTTTATTTTTATTTTTATATTTCAATTAAAGTCCCATTTGGGAATCAAAAATAATTATTTTATGCACGTCGGATAATTTCCATACCTTTTATGAATATAATATGATTTTTAGTTACGATCAATCGCGCTTTTTATGGGCTCTAATTGTCAACACCTAGAGGTTCTTGCTCATAGATACCTTTCAAAAATTGAGTACAAGTGAAATAATTTTTTTACTCGGGGACTCACAACTTGTGGTCGCCGACTACGAGCTACCCGAAAGCTGCCAGTCTAATTTACCAATCAAGCGACAGATACCGTTTTTTTTTTTTTTAATTTGTTTGAATTTTTAAGAATTTAGACCCCGCTCCTGTTTATTCGTATCCAATTCAATAAAAATAAATTTCTTCGCCTGGGACTGGATACGAACCTTCGATCTTTACTACCATAAGCTTATGCTCTACCACTGAGCCATAGTCCAAGAACCCCATTTCATGTATATTAAAAATTTGATTAATTAAAAGTAAACTAACTAAATCTCACAAATTTAAAATGCAATGAATTATTTATTCACTTTTAATTTTAATTAATTAAATTCAAACAATTAAATTAAAATATTTTATAAATAAAATGTATATAATTAATTAATTATAAAATAACAATTATGAGATTTAATTATTACTCTTTTTTATTTGTAACGCAATGAACTGTGCAACTACTTGACGAATTTTCTTGGTTTTTTTATTCTTTTTATTTTTTAGGCTTATTTTTGTTAAAACTTCTCTGCCACAATAATATTGATTTTCTAAAGCTGCTTATTGATTTCTTTTTAATTTTTTTATAATAAAAAAGTGGTAAAGCCAACTGAGAACGATCAATTGCAAAATTCTAAAATCTTAAATTTCCCTCTCTGACTTAAAGTTTTAAATTTCCCCTCTCTGACTCCACTTCCCGTAACTCTGGCCAATCAGCGAGAGAACAGGCATATACACACAGGGGGCAGGAAGTCAGTGACTAACGCTTTATATTAGTAATGATAATATAAAAAATAATAATAAATAGTATAAATATTTAATATATATATTTAAAAATATTCTTGTTTTTCCCCTTTTTTTTCCTAATTAAATCTCTAAATTTAAAATTGAAATTAATGAGCAATATTTTGAAAAATAAATATTTTAAATTTAATTAATTAATTAATTTTTAATAAATTCTTTTTGCGAGAAATATTATTTTTTTTTTTTACTTTAGCCACAAAAATTTATTAGTTGATGAAATTTCCGCTAGATATCACTATATACACCTTCTAATGTTATCTGTTCGACAGGTAGTCTAACTAATAGGCGTTTCTTTCATTAAGAGATAAAAATAAAATAGAGAAATAAATTGGGGGGGGGTGTGGGGGGAAGGAGTGGGGTGATCTGATGTGGAAGTGGAAATGAAAATAAATAATAAATGATAAAAAAAAAAAATAAAAATATAAAAAATTTTTTTGTATCAGAAATAATTTAGATGATTTAAAAAAATATCGTAAAAAATGTGTTGAGGTAAATCACTCTAAAAAGATATGAGAGGGGGGGGGGGGGGGGGGGGGGGGGGGTGAAACTAATTTTTACTAATCATTAAATTGACATCATTAGGAAGAAGAGACCCAAGAAATTTCATAAGCGAAGATCTATACACTAGACGTTAAATCTCAGTGCATTTTTTTAAGAGAATTTGTTTGCCCTCTGGCCTGGCTGGGCGTGGTACTCACCTTCAACCATCAACGCAAAAAGCATGCTTATAAATTTATGATTGTAATCTTTATAATAAATAAATAAATAATAAAATGAAGAGAATGCTAAAGAATATTTATGCTATTGAATTTCTATCCTTCTTAAGTCCCATAAATAATATATTTTATCCAAATAAACAATTGTAAGTTAATTCTTATTCATTTAAAAAGGGAGAATCACGTCTCAAATCATTTAAACCCCCACCTAGCTAAAAAATTTTCTGATTAAAGCCCTTCATAAAAATGTGAAAATTTGAATTTTTAGGATGATTAGCTGCGTGGTTCTCTGTGATTTTTTTGAATGACTCCTTAAAGCAGTGGTCCAACTTTATGTTACAACGCCTCCCTTTAAAATATTTAATCGTATGACGCAGAACACAATTTTCGATTACCGAAGTAAGAGAAAGTTGTGTGCTGTGCGTCATCACACCAACTTTTCTATATTTAATTAAATTTGGAATTTTTTTTAAAAGAATTGTGCTTCATTTTATCTTGTGAAAATACAGTATTAGAGTGAGGTGGATAGCTGAGTAGATCTTGTAGTAAGGAAGAAAGAAAAGAGCGATGCAGTAGGTTTATTTCGTTTAATATCACTTCAAGGACGTTGGTCAGATAAGCCATCATCGGGCTGAAGCGTGTCAACAAAATTCCCAAAATGTCGAATGGCACAATCGTATAACTTATTTGTTGCCATTTCTAAGGCCAATAGTTTATGCGAGTCAAGATTAGATTGGACTAACTAACCTTGACTCGCATAGCTCTATTGGTCCTTATGAAATGGCAACAAATAAGTTATACGATTGTGCCATTCGACATTTTGGGGAATTTTGTTGACACGCTTAAGCCCTGATGATGGTCGTATATCTGACCGAAACGTCGGCTTGAGGTGATTATTGAACGAAATAAACCTAGCGGCAATCGCTCTATTCTTTTCTTCCTTACTAGAAAATACAGTATATTTCGATTGTTTCTGTTTGATGGAACCTATTTACAATTGGAAACATCGGATTTTGTTCGTTTTCTATGTATAAATTGTGTGCTTTTTTTTTGGTAAGTGATGCTATACAATGTTACATCCAGAGATCTTGGGTGTTTACAATGATCTTGATGGCTGTTGTTCTCCTTTCCGGTCAACGCCTACTAACGAGCTTTTAATTCCAATTACTGATTGAATTTTGTTTTTGTTTATAGAGGAATGGATTACCAAGAAACGTCGCGAAGAGACGACAACCCGTCAAATCGAAACCCGGGTAAAACGACAATTGGTCTTAGAAGATGGCCGTGTAGTCCAAGACAGTGGACCGATTGTGACAACCAACACCACCGAAGACACACAAACCAAGGAGTCAGAACAGACAGAGGTCAGTTATAAATTTTAAGAGCAGCAATTGTTATTAATTAATAGAAGATACTCCATCCGAATTGTCGATCCTCCTTATTCATTGTCTATTCTAAACTCCCACAACCCTTTCTTTAATGACTACTCGATGCCGGAACTTATTATATTTACCACCTAGAAATAATTGGATATTTGAACTTTAATTGATGTTATTAACATTTTGTAACCTGCCCTATAATTGACATTATGGTTGTAGTGCAGTGCACTTAAGTAAATGAATAAACAAATGTTTGTTTTTTTGTTAGATGCAAATTTAGAGCTAAGAAGTGAAGTGAATGTTGAGTTAGGTTTGGTTAGGTTAACATGATCCTTTGTGATACCACAAAAGATTGAAGGAAAAAATTAGAATTCGAATTGTTGAATAATTTTTTACGGCAAGCAGTACTTGAACCCAAATTGTGGTACACGACTCGGGTGCTCGAATACAGCTTGCCCCAAATAAATCAACAAAGCCGAAGTTTCCTCTTAGAATAGGAAAGTGGGGGGAAAATCTCACCCCACAGACACAAAGGGCCCATTTTAAGTTGGTCTAAGTACCTTAAAAATGGGGATTATTCTCTATGACTGGGTAACTCAGGTACTGCTCAGGTGGTTGAGGAGTAAATCCTCCGAGTGAGTAGCCTCCTGTCGAGAGGTCTGGGCTGGGTGGCTCAGAAGGATCAATACCTCATAAAATCCATAGTTGTGGTCCAACAGCCTCATAATCCATAGCTTATCCGATTAGCCATGAACTTCCTTGTTCTTTATTTTTGATTATTATTATTACGCACCACAAGTAGTAGTAAGGAAGTAGGAGGATTTCTTTCGAAATTTAATGTGAGGAAAAATGTAAATAAACGAACTTTACACAATAAGTTATGCTCTCCAGATTGCTGAGCTATTAAGATGTGTTTTTTTTTTTGGAATTCTTCGTAAGCCTTAGCATTAAAATGATATTGATTGGCTTTTATTAATATATCAATCAAACTTATAAATGTCATTACTAGTCATTTGTCCTCCTTCCAATAATTAACATTAAATTGAATTTCCTAAAAGACATTGGCCTGGTAATTGATAAGATCAATAGAATTGTGATTAATATCTCAATAAAAACTCTTATTATTAGTATTTTTATTTGATAGATAAACTGTAATCCCTTCATTGATTGATTCAGTTATAAAGAAATACGCCTTATAAGACGCATTTCCAAAATGAATTTCATGTGTTTAGTTACAATTACTGGAATAGTATTAATAACTCAAACTTTATCAGAAATTATGATTCCTCTGCGAAATTCGTGTAATTGGAGTAATTTCATTCAAGTTTGTGTGGAATATCTGCATCCACTATACGAAACTATCATGCTCTTTGATGACGTCTATCCATATGAATCAGAATTGATCAGAGAACTTGATTTAAATCTAAATATTCCCATTAAGAAGATATATAAAGAAAATTACTCTGCTTATGATTTTGATGAATTTCATTACAACGTGATAGTGCTATTTCAAATTGGTTTAATTAATCAGAGTATATTTGATCTTACCTACTTTAAAAAAGAGAATAACTTATTGGTATTTGTGGATAGTTCTATTATTGAAATTGAAAAGATTTTGCACCCAGAAGATGAAGAGATATTTAGAACAATTTTTCGAAATGTGTTTTTTATTCAAAATTTAACAAAATGCAATTCAGAATATAAATTATGGACAGGGCGATATAAACTTGACGGAGAATGGATCCCAAATGTTCAAAAAGCCTTTTTTAATCGCAAACCGAATTTCTTTGGTCTTTCTTTGATATATAAAAACAATCTTTTGGGAGAGGAAGATGATAATAGAATTGGAAAAGATAATGTTATCCGAAGCTTCCTGGAAGAATCATGGAACTTCTCCAGAAGTTCAAAAGGTGCAACATGCAATTTATAAAGTATTCGTTGAAAGAATTCCATTTGTGTTTGGAGAAACATATTCTTTTCTAGCTCAATGTTTTGTTGTTCAAAAGGCTCCATTTCAACCTCAATGGCAGACATTATTTCTAATTTTCAACTGGATAATTTGGCTCTTTGTCATATTGACTTTAATTTGTGCCTCCGTTGTTTATTATTTTATTCGAAAAAACTGGTCTAAGAAGAAAAAGAACCGCTTTGAAATATTTCTAGATTGTTGTGTAAGAATGCTGGAATTGTTTGCATCTCAACCAATATTTTGGTTGAAATCCATCCAAAGTTTCAAATTAAGAATCCTGACTCTTCCTCTGATGTTAGCTTCAATCATTTTCACAAGTGGATTTCAATCTGGATTTTATTCTCTCCTTAAATCTCCAATCAGAGATCAAGACATCAACACAATTGATGAATTGCTGGTCTCAAATAAACATCTTTACTGTGCATTTAACCAACATTGTAAGCTTGTTCTATTTCAAAGTTATTCATTAAAAACTGAGCCTCAAATACGAAAGATTGACTCAAAAATAAGGTACGAAAACATCCAATTAAATGATGTATATCAAAATTCCTCTCTTGCTTTATTATATCCATGCGAATTAGCGATCCAATCCATTCGGACTATTGAGAAATACAAGGAAAGATTGCATGTCATTCCAGAAATTTGTCTTTTATCACCTTTATTTGTTGTAACACTTGAAGCTGAATTCCCTTTTCACTTTCAATTACTAAAATTAATAAGAGAATTTTATGAGAATGGTATTGCTCAATGGTTGGATTATATGGTGGAATGGCAAAGAATAATGAAATTTCTGTTCCAGGAACAACACAAAGAAAAATTAAAATCCTTGTCATTAGATGATCTGAAGCTTGCATTTTTCATACTGCTTTTTGGATATCTTTTAGCTTTAAGTGTTTTTTTATTAGAGAAGTTGTCCAAAATTTCACCCAAATTCAATTAGACAATGATCGATTGAAGTGCGAAGAAAAGTTTGGACATTTAAACTTGGCCTTTGATGAACAAGTTTAGAGTATTCAAATAACCCACCAAGTTTTCTAATTTAAATGGAGGGGTACACTCATAAATATTGGATCCCACCACAATATCTCCTGCTACAGGATTAGTTCATTAGCTAGAAATGAATGTAGGAGGAGGAACTAGAGATGGGAAATGATGTTTTTCGCGGGGTGGCGACCAGAGACCAGCTGAGTTTGAGGTGTGTCTTCTTGCACGGAGCACCTCGGGTGAATATAAGGATATCCCGAGAGAAACACAAAAACTCAGTCAAATCATATCAAAATGTTACGGGTTTGTTGTGGTATATCCGACACACTAGAATTCCCATTAGATAACTATTGTCAATATTTATCAAGTGATATCATGTTTAAGTGCACTCATAAATGTATAGTTCATGCAATATTATATTAATTCTTATGATTAAATCTATTAATGGATATAAGTAGGTTGATGGCATAGTCATAATTTATAAATCAATTAGTTTACGATAACATTAACGTCACATTATTAAAGAATTATTTAAGGAAATCAATAAAATTTCATAATCCTCTTCAATTCATTAGCTAAATTAGAAATTATTGACTCAGTTTGTTATAAGAGCGAAAGACAAATCATTCAGACTCTCAAAATGGAATTTATCGCTTTATTAATATTAATCCAAATAGTAATGGAATTTGAATGTTTACCAGAAATTGAGATTCCACAGAAGCCGTGTAATTGGAGTAATTTCATTCGAATTTGTGTCGATTATCTAAATCCTCAATATGAAACCTTAGTAATGTTTGATAACATCCACCCATATGAATCAGAATTGATCAAAGAAATTGACTTGAATCTAAATATTCCTATTAAAAAAATAAATAAAATAAATAAATATGATCTAATTTCTCAATCAAAATATTATAACATTTTAGTGTTATTTCAAATAAATTATATTAACAAGAATCTCTTTTATCCTTTCTTTTATAAAAATGAAAATAATTTCTTGATGTTTGTGGATAGTTCAAAAATTGAAATTGAAAATATTTTCCACCCCGAAAATGAAAAAATGTTTAAAACACTCTTCCGGAATGTTTTTTATATGCAGAATCTTACAAAATGCAACACAGAATATAAATTATGGACTGGACGTTATAAAATTGGAGGAGAATTCGTTGCAAATTTTCAAAAGGTATTTTTTAATCGCAAACCAAATTTCCATGGTCTTTCTTTGTTGTATAAAAACAAATTTCTTGAGGAGGAAGGCAAAGAAAGAATTGGGAAAGATGATGCTCTACGAAGTTTTTTTGAAGAATCATGGAATTTCTCTAGAAGTACGACAGAGGAAACTAGAATTTATGAGATATATATTGAACGAGAACCAACTGCTTTTATTGGAAGTTCATATTCTACAATATCTCTTTGTTTTGTAGTTCAAAAAGCTCCATTTCAACCTCAATGGCAGACAATTTATAGAATTTTTCACTGGACAATTTGGATTTGTTGTATTTTGACTTTAATTTGTGCTTCAATTGCTTATTATTTTATCATTCAAAAGTCAGGGAACAAGAATAGGATTGAATTATTTGTGGGTTGTTTCGAAAGAATGCTGGGATTGTTTGTTACTCAGCCAATATTTTGGCTAAATTCCATCCAAACTTTTAAATTAAGAATTCTAACTCTCTCTGTGATGTTTGTTTCAATTATATTGTCAAGTGGACTTCAATCTGGATTTTATTCTCTCCTTCAATCACCAATCAGATATCAAGATATCCACACAATTGACCAATTAATAGACTCTAGTGAACATAATATTTATTGTACATCAAACCCATCTTGTAAAACTTTTATTTTTGATCCATTTTTCGCTGATCTTGATTATCAAATGTCGCGAATTCATTCAAAAGTGAGATACAAAAATATCCAATTAAATGATGTTTTAACGAATTCTTCTATTGCTTTACTCTATCCCTGTGAATTGGCCATTAATTCTATTCGGTCAATTGAGAAATTCGACAAAAACCTTCATATACTTGAAGAAATATATAATTTGTACCCTTTGTCATTTAAAAGCCCTTTTCAATTTAAAATTCTAAAAATATTAAGGAGCTTTTATGAAAATGGTATTGCTCAATGGTTAGATCAAATGGAAGAATGGAAAAAGATGATGAAGTTTTTATTTCAAGAACAATCTGAAGAACAAATAAAACCCTTGTTTTTGGATGATCTGAAAATCGCATTTTTTGTTCTAATTCTTGGATTTCTTTTTGCACTGATTGTTTTTCTTTTGGAAAAGTTATTACAAATTGCTACATGTCTCTGATCTCTATTAAATTGTCTTTGAGTAAATATTCCCATTTGTTGTTGGATTAAATTTATCAGATTAAAAGTAATTTTTTAATATGTTATTAATCACTATAAATACGTTAAAATAAAATTTGAAAGATCTGACCCAGGGTTATCGTTTAATTAATTTTTAAAAAATTGAAATTAACATGTAGCCTATGGGGAATAACGACAAACACACATATCGAATTAATAGCACCTCTGAATAGATACAAAAACAAAAAAACTTAATTTTATTAATTCACTTGAGGAATACGTTAAAAATAAAATCAAAAGTTTCTGGTCCGCTTTTAAAGATAATTTAACAAGAAAGTCAAAAAATTCTCCAAAATGATATTTAAAAATAAGGAAGTTTTGAGAGTCAGACCAGTGAACTCGATAACATAATTGTTTTTTCGATGTCAGTTAATTTTTTTTTCAATTTTAAATATATTTTCTCGAAATCGTCCATTGTGTAAACTGATTTGATTAAACATTGTAATATATTAAATAAAATAAAATTGAAGGTTAAGATTTAAAATAGATAGTTGATGAATGAATGTTGAGTTATATATGAAAAATGTAAGTAAAAGTCATTCATTTATTATTGTATATATTATTTAGTAGATTATTAAGTTTAAAAAAATTAACCTTAACTTATGAGTTGAGAGAAACCTTAGTAGTAAAAAAAAAAAAAAAAAAAAAAAAAACAGAATCCCGAAGAGAATTTGCTTTCCAATCAGCCGTGTCTTTAGTGAAATACTGTAATTGGTTATTGTAGATATATTGTCTTAACTTTTACTATTTTTGCAATACTATTATATTATTTAATCCAGATGGAAAAAAACACCTCATCGAAAGAGATCTTTTAATAACTAGTAGTAGCAAATACAGAGAGTTTACCTGAAATTGAAATTCCACAGAAATCTTGCAATTGGATTAATTTTATACAAATTATTTGAATCCAAAATACGACACCTATTTGTTATATAATGACATCCATGGATATGAACCAGACTTGATCAAAGAGCTGGATTTGAACCTAAATATACCTCTCAAAAAAGTCAACAGAATTGATGAAGACTATGAAAAATATTGTAACATCATTGTGTTATTTCAAATAAAATTCATAAAAAAAATCATTGTGTGGTTTTATGAAACCACGATGCAAGTGAAACCTTTTTTTCGGATCGTAGAAGATCGTTTTCAGAAAATTATTCAATTAAGAGAATTAAAATCGCGTTTTTAATCTTAATTTAATAATTGAAAGAAAATGAGAAATGATAATAGAAGGATTTATTTATTTTAAAAACAATATTTATTTAGCAATCTTGAAGATTTGACATCATTTGTAGGTAAAATGTATATTTTATCAATTTAAAAAGTGAAAAATTAAATCTCACAATTAGTTTTTTTTATAACTTGCGTACATATATATTAGGAATTTCAACTTTCCTATTTTGTCTCGTCATGGCGGGGTTGTTTTGTTAAAATTGTGTGGTTGAAAGGGAATTTTTTGGATTTTAGAAGTTGTAGTGTCACGGGCCTTGACGTCACGGCTTGTAACGCGACATGCTGATAAAAGAGCGAAAAAATTTGAGGGGATAAAATAAAAGTTTCACTTTAATAAAGGAATATTTTATCTCTCTTTTTTACAAAAATAATTTCTTGATTTTTGTTGATAGTTCTCATATTGCAATTGAGAATATTTTTGATCCAGAAGATAAATTATTTCGAGCCATTTTCCGGAATGTTTTTTATATTCAGAATCTTACAAAATGCAACAGACAAAATATAAATTATGGACTGGACATTATAAAATTGGAGGTGGATTCATTGCATATTTTCAAAAGGTATTTTTTAATCGGAAACCAATATTTCCATGGTCTTTCTTTGTTCTATAGAATTAAATATTCGCAAAAAGAGAAGGAGAGAAAATGAATGGGAAAGATTATGCTATACGGATTTTTTTGGAACGATCATGGAACTTCTCCAGGTGTTTAAAATGGAGGGATCAAATTTATAGCCCCCAGCATAGAGGAGGTTTTATAAAAGGAGCCAGTAACAAGGATTAGTTCACTAGCTAATAGAAATGAACGCAGGAGGAGGAGTTAGAGATAGGAAATGATGTAACATCACGGCGTGCCGGTAGATGGCTACGAGAGGCCGGTTGGCTTTGAGGTGTGTGTCTTCGTGCTCGAAAGCAACTCGGGGAAATAAACGGGGATCCCGATAGGAATCCAATTCAAATAATAAATATTCTCTAATTTTATGCTGCTACAAATTGTTGAGAGTGAAGAGGACTTGATGCAGATACTTTATCTAATAAAAGACTAGACTACATTACCATTGCACTAATTGGCTCCCAAGGTTTTTTGTATTGTTGTACTTTCTGAAGACTTATGCCTCTTTTTAAAATTCCAATTTGTTTTAAAGTTTAGAATAATTTTATTTCTATAAAAACAAATATATTGTTTGTTGTTTTTAAGGTTGTATATATAGAGATCAATAATAAGTCTGTCATGTCACAAGGGAGGTAATTAAAAGTATAGGAGAAACGATTATTTAAATAAATTAAATAAAATAATAATGTAATGTGAAACTCACGATTAACCAGTGAGTAAAAGGCAAACAACTCTTTTAAACACATCAAAATGATATTGAAATTTCTTTTGATAACATTTCAAATAGTAGCAAATACAGAGAGTTTACCTGAAATTGAAATTCCACAGAAATCTTGCAATTGGAGTAATTTTATACAAATTGGTGTGGAATATTTGAATCCAAAGTACGACACCTATTTGTTATATGATGACATCCATCGGTATGAATCAGACTTGATCAAAGAACTAGATTTGAACCTAAATATACCTCTCAAAAAAGTGAAGAGAATTCCTGCACGCCAGTATTTTGATGACTATTATTATAACATCATAGTGTTATTTCAAATAAAATTCATAAATGAAGGAATATTTTATCCCTCTTTATACAAAAATGAAAATAATTTCTTGATGTTTGTGGATAGTTCTCATATTGCAATTGAAAATATTTTTGATCCAGAAGATGATCTATTTCGAGCCATTTACCGGAACGTTTTTTATATTCAGAATCTTACAAAATGCAATACAGAATATAAATTATGGAGTGAACGTTATAAAATTGGAGGTGGATTCGTTGCAAATTTTCAAAAGGTATTTTTTAATCGTAAACCAAATTTTCATGGTCTTTCTTTGTTATATAGAACTAAATTTTTTCAAAATAATGGAGAGAAAATGATTGGGAAAGATTATGCTATACGGAGTTTTTTGGAGAAATCATGGAATTTCTCCAGGTGCTTAGAATGGGGGAATGAAATTTACAGTTTATTTATTGGAAGAGTACCAACTCAAGGTACTCCGTATTCTTTAATATCGTTCTGTTTTGTAATTCAAAAAGCTTCATTTCGACCTCAATGGCAGTCAATTTATAGAATTTTTCACTGGAAAGTTTGGATGTTTTGTATTTTGACTTTATTTTGTGCTTCAGTTGTTTATTATTTTATTAAACAAAAGTCGGAGAACCAGAATAGATTTGAATTATTTGTGGATTGCTTCGAAAGAATGCTGGGATTGTTTGTTACTCAGCCAATATTTTGGCTGAATTCCATCCAAAGTTTTAAATTAAGAATCCTAACTATCTCTGTGATGTTTGCCTCAATTATATTGTCAATTGGACTTCAATCAGGATTTTATTCTCTTCTTGAATCACCAATCCGATATCAAGACTTCAACGCAATTGGTGATCTATTGAACTCTAATCAATACACTATTTATTGTGATTTAGGTTCAATATGTACTCAATTTAGGTTAATTTTGACTATGAAAGATTATGCTGTTACAATGAACATTTCAGATATGTATTACCAAAATATACTTTTCAATTATGTATATCAAAATTCTTCTATTGCTTTAATCTTTCCTTGTGAATTAGCCATCAATTCCATTCGATCTAACGAGAAATTTAACGAAAAATTGCATATCATTCCTGAAACTTTTATTACTTCAACTTTAAGTTTTGTAACCTCAAGTTATGACTTTCCAATTCACTTAAAACTTGTAAGAGTGATACGATTATTTTATGAAAATGGCATCTCACAATGGTTAGAACAGATGGAGGAATGGCAGAAAATGATGAAATTTTTATTTCATGACGAATTTGAAAGTCAATTAAAACCATTAGATTTAAATGATTTGAAAATTGCATTTTTAATTTTAATTTTTGGACATCTTTTAGCTTTAATTGTTTTCATTTTTGAGAGGTTCTCACTATTGTGTAAATTGTCCTTAAGATTAAGGAAAAATCTGATAAAAAAATATCTTCAATCATAAACTTTTTTCTTCTGATAACTAACGATAAATATTCAAATGTATCGTTTTCCAATTTACTGGACTAGAAGGATAGGGAGCCTAGGGTCCAGATTATGTATTGCTACATTATTAATAAATTACCGTTTAGGAAACACAGTTTGAAGATATAATTTGTTTTTTTTTTCGTTCCTTAAGGAATATGGATTTCTTGTTCCATGTTTCATAAACCTTCCTTGACCGATTCAGGTTTTATTGGCTTCCTTATCTCATATTTATAACATATATCTTCATTTTAATTTGTTTATATATACGAAAAACGATTTTTCAGAGGAAGAATTTGAATAGGAAAGAGTCTGTTAATTGGATTTTATGGAAACCTGATAAAAATCACATTGAAAATCGTAAGAATTTCCTTCTCAGTTCAGAATAGAATAGTTTGCCTTTTTTTTTTTTTTTTTGGAATGGGTGCATAAGGTCCGAAGACCTATAATGACCAATAGTCACATGCAGCCAGGAAGAAAATAAAAACAAAAGGAGAAGCATAAAGGGGAAACTCAACTGCGGGAACTGAGAAGATGCCTGTTGAGGTTAGACTTGAAAGTCTGAAGATTGTAGGTTTTGGGGAAGATAGACGCAGGGAGCTTGTTCCAATCACGGGAGGTCATGGGGACAAAGGAAGAATGAAATTGATTTGTTCTGTTAGTCGTGATCTGAACAGCATAGGGATGCTGGGACGATGCCTCTCTTGTGTTCCGTGAATATGTTGCATTGGGTGGGATAATTGATTTTAATTCGGCAGAGCATTGACCATGGTAATACCTGTAGAAGAGAGATAGTGCAGATACTCTTCTTCTATGATCTAGTGACTGTAGGGATGCAGTAAGGGTAGAATCACCTATCAGTCTAATTGCACGCCTCTGTATGGCTTCCAAGGAGGAGAGAGCGTCTTTCGACGCCCCTCGCCAAAGGTGGGAACAATATTCAAGACACGGCCGAATTTGGGCTTTATAGAGGATTAGGAGTTGTTGGGAGGAAAAGTAACGCTTCGTTTTGAATAGGAAACCCAATTTCCTTGCGGTAGATTTTACCACAGAAGAGATGTGGTTGCTCCAGGAGAGATCAGATGTAACTGTCACTCCCAGAACAGAAAATGAATCTTTGAACTCGAGACTATTATTGCTGTAAATAAGGGGAGGGCAAATCCTATTTTTTTGTCTAGAAATTAAACAACATTGGGTTTTTAAAATTAACTAAAAGCATTTGCTAATGGTAATTATATTTAAGGATGATGACTAAGATTTTTTTTTTTTTTTTTCAAGAAAAAGAGAGATCAGGTTAGATGCGAGTAGATTGCAAAGCCAATCTTCTTCTTTCGCTGTGGCTTATCCCTATTTTTTTTTTTTTTTTTTTTTTCTAGGGGTCGCTCATTTTTATTTTCTCTCTCCACAAAGCCCTATCCTGCACATCCTCAAACTCCAATCTCTTCTGCCTGCAGTCCTCAGTCACACAGTCCATCTATCTTCTTTTGGGCCTACCCCTTGGTCTCTTTCCTTCCACCTTCAAATTCAACATTCTTTTCCCCACATATTCCTCTTCTTTTCTCATCACATGACCAAACCATCTCAGCCTACTTTCCTGGATCTTTTTGGATCCCTCCACTACCCCTGCCATTTCTCGGATCTTCTCATTCCTCACTATCCCTTCTTGTTTTCCCAAAGCCCATTTCACCATTCTCATTTCCGCCACATCCAACTTTCTTTCCTGTGCTTTCTTTATCGGCCAGGTCTCACTTCCATAATTTATCGAGGGTCGCACTACAGTTTTAAAAATTTTTCCCTTTGCAAAGCCAATATATCACTAAAAATCTCAAAAATATCTATTTCTTTATTGAGGAAGTCATCTATGAAAATATTCTTGGTGAAGGCTTCCACCGTCCTTAAGATAAGACCGCTCAAATGAATGCGTGTTTAAATCATAAAACTTAAAAAAAAGATTTCGACAATTTGCGTGTTTACTAATATTATACTGGCCAATGAAATAGAAACACGATCAAGTTTATTTTATTTTCTTCAGAACAATTTTGTGGTACGCCCAAACATTTCATACGTCCTTCCACCAAGGCGCGGGCATCTCTACAGATTTTCCAAGTTTCTTGTGAATTTGGATACCATTAAATAGAGTTAGTTGTGTTATGTTTATAAACTAACTACAATAACTCACAAAAATAGAAATGAACGGCAAAAAAGTAAGCAAAGGCGCATACTACTTCACAGATCCTACACTATGCTAACAGTTTCTCGTGATTTCGGATACTGCTTAATAGGGTTAGAGGTGTTATGCCTATAAACTAACTAAAACAACACAAAAAATAGAACTTAACTTTTAATGAGTTATCAAAGGTGCATGCTACTTTACAGATCTTGCACTACCCTTACAGCAACCGATGTGAGTTCAAATTTCACCAATGGCTTTTCACTTATTTAGAGTACCAATAGATGTCTTGAGAATTTTTATTTGGCAGCGTTATTTATCCACTTCTCCTTGTTCTAGACGTGAATATGATAACATGCAGAATTAGTGCCTGGAACGTTGTAATCAATTTTGAAACGTGAGATAATATCTTTTGATTTATCTTATAAATTAAAGTTAATCTAGCAAAAAAGATCTATTATCATAAGGTTGTTTTTTTTAATTAGAATTATGGAAATCGATGTTCAAGTTTATTAATTGCGTAAGTTAGAAATTATTCATTCAGTTTGTTGCAAGAGCGAGGCAAATAGGCATCGGACTATCACAAAAATGATTTTAATATTAATATATTTTGGAATAATATCAAATTCGCAATGTTTATTATTAGAAATTGAAATTCCGTGTAATTGGAGTAATTTTATTCAAATTTCCAAAGAATATTTTAATTCCCAATATGATACATATTTGCTATTTGATGACGTTTATCGGTATGAAACAGAGTTGATTAAAGACATTTATTTAAATCTAAATATGCCCATCAAAAAATTAAGAGGACCACTTCATTTTAATATATTTAATTTGCAATATTATAACATCATAGTGTTATATCAAATAAATTTCTTGCAAAAAGCTATATTTGATCCTTTCTATTATAAAAGTGGAAATAATTTATTGATGTTTGTGGATAGTTCTATTATGAAAATTGAAAATATTCTCAGACCACAATATGAAAAAATGTTTAAAACACTCTTCCGGAATGTTTTTTATATTCAAGATTTAAGAAAATGCAATTCAGAATATAAATTATGGACTGGACGTTATAAAAGCAGAGGAAAATGGATTTCAAGTTTTCAAAAGGCTTTTTTTATTCATAAACCAAATTTCCACGGTCTTTCTTTGTTTTATAAAAACAAATTTCTTGAAGATGAAGGTGAAGAAAGAATTGGAAAAGATGATGCTATCCGAAGTTTTTTAGAGGATTCATGGAATTTCTCAAGAAGTTTAACAGATCAAAGTGCAGTGTATAAATTATTTATTGAACGTGAACCTTCCGGAATCGAAGGAACTTCCTATTCCACAATGTCGTTTTGTTTTGTTATTCAAAAAGCACCAATTCAATCTCAATGGCAGACGATTTTTAGAATTTTTCACTGGAAAATTTGGATGTTTTGTATTTTGACTTTATTTTGTGCTTCTGTTGTTTATTATTTTATTAAACAAAAGTCGGAGAACCAGAATAGATTTGAATTATTTGTGGATTGTTTCGAACGAATTCTTGGATTGTTTGTTACTCAGCCAATATTTTGGTTAAATTCTATCCAAAGTTTCAAATTAAGAATCCTAACTATCTCTGTGATGCTTGTCTCAATTATATTGTCAAGTAGTTTTCAATCTGGATTTTATTCTCTTCTTAAATCTCCACTCAGACATGAAGATATCAACACAATCGATGAATTGATTGTCTCGAGACAACATAATATTTATTGTGCATTTAAAGAGAATTGTAGGGATATACTATTTGACTCTTATTCTAAACTTGATCCTCAAATGCGGAAGATTCGTTCAAAAACAAAGTACAGAAATTTCCAATTAAATGATGTTTATCAAAATTCCTCTATCTCTTTGGTATACTCTTGTGAATTGGCCATCAATTCTATTCGTTCTATCAAGAAATACAACGAAAAACTGCATATCATTCCAGATACTTTTAAAATATGGCCGTTGTTTTTGGTGACCTGGTCTAGTGAATTTCCTTTTCATTTTAAATTCATAAAAGTCCTAAGGACATTTTATGAGAGTGGCATAGCTCAATGGTTGGATCAAATGGTGGAATGGCAAAAAATGATGAAATTTTTATTTCGAGAACAATCTGAAGAACAAATAAAAGCATTGTTTTTAGATGATTTGAAAATTTCATTTTTCATTTTACTTTTTGGATATTTGTTTGCGACAATTGTTTTCATTTTAGAAATGATATCAGCATTTCGCACGTTAGAAAACAAAAAATCGCAATTTCGCCAAAAATGTCAGTTAGAACCTTGTTATTTAATGGTGGATATATTTACAAATATTATAAAATTGTGATGACATATGTTCTAAAATTGAATATGGAAATACCTGAGATTAAGTAGAAAATTCACCTTTTGATGTAACAGAATTTTGTATCGATTTAGCAAAAATATTGGATGAGTGATCAATTCTTTGATTATATTGAAAATACATCTTGATTAGATTTGTTTGTTAAAGTTTCATAGTTTCAAAACTGTACGATCTGAACATCTTAATAAAATCATTCACTTAACAACCATTTTTTATTACAGTGGAATCCCGATATTTCGTAGCTAATTTCTACAAATTTGCCGGTCCCCAAAGAAAATCCCGATAACTGTTATAAAATCAATGCATTTGGGACCCCCCCCCCCCGATAATTTTTACTTTCTCTTACCTCTATTATATGTTAATATAAGGAGAGATAAAGTTTGGTTCAGCAAAATCATGGATATTTTGTTCGATGTCAGTTTGGGGTCCCTGAATCCGAAAAAGGTCAAAATGGTTTGTCTGGTGTGTGTTCAATTTGAACGAAAGATTGAGCTATGAGATTGAATATTTAAGTTAGGTACTACCCTGGAACATAACGCAAAGCTTTTGAACAAAATTGGGGAAAGAATACTAGTACTTTACTGATGTTCTTTTTCAGTTTTTTTTTCTATTTTCTCAAAATTCGCTCTAACAATTTAGATTAAAATTCAAAAATCAATTATTTTTTAGGTGTTCTTTAAAATGTATATTCTCATTTTGCTCTCGAAATTGTTTGAAGACCACTTTACTCTTGAACTTCACAAGAAAGATAGGAGAAATGGTTGCCATGGTAACAAAATATATTTTTTCCCATGTTTATAAATTTTACATCTTGAATTTTAATGTACGTATCAACCGAAACTAAATATATCTCGACACAAAAAATCTTGTGTGAAATCACAGAACACAACTTTCGATTACCGAAGGTAAGAGAAAGTTGTGTGCTGTGCGACCAGTCACACCAGAAATTGAGCTTCTCCTACATTTTTTCTTTCCTTTTCTACAACTCACTCTTCGCATTAATACATTTTTCAATTTTTTTAATTATGTTTTCCGATAATTCGTACCAATACATCGGTCCCATGGCCATACGAATTATCGGAATTTTACTGTATATGTTACGAACTTGAAAATTACCTTTCCCTACTGAAATTAAATAATTCCGTTAAAGGAGGCAAGTGTAATAGCCCGATAAGTTCCGGATTATGGAACTGAACTTTCAACACGAGTATAGATTGCCGCGTTTGAGGGGGCTATGTGCCTTAAAAATGGGGGTGACTCCGACTTTTTTTTTTATAAAAAAACATTCACACTTTTTTCTCATTCACACTCACACTCACACACACATTACACTGTCTTTTCGGCAGCTCAGGCCATTTAAGACTTTGACGATAACCGTTATTTATGAATTTATATATATTAGGGTCCAGGCATTTTTATTTAAGCCATCTGGTATCCAGATGGCTTAAATAAAATCATCGGACTGCCTGGGGTCCGAACCCGCGACGTTTGGTATATGAGGTTAGCACGCTAACCTCTACACCACGCCCCGTGGGTGACTCCGACTTGATTAACCCGAGATTTGCTGAGAAGTGTGGGCCGGGTGGCTTGGAAGCTGCACTACCCAAAAAATCCCCGTTACCTCTACACGTTATTGAAAATGTTGATTAAAATGTTTTAATCATGTTATGATCTTAGAAATATCAACCAAATAAAAGGACACCAGGTGTGAATCGTTTGTAATTGATGGCTTTTCACTTCTCCTTTCCTCCAATTTTTCTTACTCCGGCTTCCATTCATTCAATATTTTTGAATATTGTCAAGTCTTTCAACATTTTCGAATTTAAAAAACTATTAGGTTGTCTAATCCATCACTCTCTCCAAAGGGAGAGGGAGAGAGAGCGCCAATCAGGTTTGACCTAAAGACCTCAAGGTCACAGCGACTGACAAGTTTCATTAAAATGACCCAAACCAATTTCTAACAGTACATCAACAAGTGAATCAAGGACGATTATATAGATAGAGAGAGAGAGAAAAAAATTTCTCCCTAAGTATCAACAACTGAAAGAAAAATCGATACATACATTAGATTAATATTAAAGATAATGGTGTAGACAAACGCACATCACACAGATAAAAATAATAATATTTATTTAATGTTATAAAGAAAGCCCAGAAATTTCAGGGGACTTAACTTTACCCTCCCGCCTTCGACGGGGGGTTACGTAACAAATATAGTTTTCTTCTTTATGTTCCCTATCCCTATTCTGAATTAATGATAGACTTAAAACCATCCATGGGCGTAGCCAGAAATCTTGTTGGAGGGGGGGGGGGGCAACCCCTCTTTAGAGCGAGAGGGAAGGGGTTTGCAATTAATATATAATCAAATAGGAAGAATAAAATGAGCAAGCAGCTAATTATATTTCAATTTATTAACAAACCTCATTCACTCTCTGTCCATGGTATGGTAACAACATAATTTGAGGCATTGTCATGATTAAGCTACATGCAATTGTGTATGCCCAATATAATTTGGCGAGGATTATATGTATTTTCAGACATTAACCTGGCCCTGAGGATGGTCCCATATGTGACCGAAACGTCGGCCCTGGTTTGTTAATAAATTGAAATATAATTAGCTGCTTGCTCATTTTATTCTTCCTATTTGATTATCAACACTCAGCTATACATATATTTTTTTTTTCAACTTTTAGGACAATCCAGGGGGGGGGGGGGGCAAAGGCCCCCCTGCCTCCCCCTGGCTACCCATGCCCATGAAACCATCCCCAGATTCTAATAAAGTTGTTATTTTTGTATCAGAAATTCCATCCAGGATATCCCAGATTCTTTATACATGTAGAATAGAATAGGATTGACGTTTTATTTAGATTTCCTTATTCCTTTAAGCGGTCTATTTCACTTCCTGTCATGACCTGTATTGACTGATCTAATCAAAGGATATTTTCAATTAAATGAACATAGTTGGATTTTGTATGACGATCCAAAATAATTCTTCTATATTGTTGTAATTTTGACAAAACCTGGGATGCGAAAAGAACTATCAATATCAATCGATCTATCTGACGTTCTTTTATTAGACAGATATTTCGAAGGTCATAACATGCAATGACGTGTAGGTGGGCTTTGTCCAAAAATTAAGAGATTCTGAGTTCTGCACAAAACCCTCAACGGTCAGCCACTTATCAAAGACACCTACTAAAGTGTAACTTATCATGCTGCCAAATAAAGGAGGTCATGTTTTTTTTTTTTTTTTTTTTTTTTTTTTGTTTTGTTGGATTTGGTATAAAGACCTAAAGACCAAAAATAAAAAAAAGAAAAAAAAAAAAAAAAAAAAAAAAAAAAAAAGAAGAAAAAGAAAAAGGGGAGGGGGGAGAGGGGGGGGGGGGGGGGGAGGGTGGGGGGTGAGGTGGGGGGGTGGGGGTGGGGGGGGTTGTGTGGAGCTGTTTTTCACTTCTCCTTTCCTCTTTTCAACAAAATTAGTGATCTTGTTATCTAGAAGATAATTTACAACCTTTTCCATAAAATTGATTAACCTTTTAGGAGATGACTTCGATCAGTTAAATTCTGTTTATCATCTAACGATAAAGCAGTGTTATTAGAATCGTTAATGGGATTTGAAATATCTACTCATTCAGTAGGTGACAAGCTATTCCGTCAGATATTCGAAATGTTCATAAAAATTTTGCAAATAGGTAGAACCGAAAAATGGAAAATCAAAGTGGACCAGAATTTTTGATGTGATTGGAGTAATTAAATTCAATTTTGTTATGATCTGTTTTGTCAGTACAAAACCATTTGATGACTTTTATTGAAATAATTCTCAGGAGGTTCTGAGACTAATATTAATCTATGGGTGTGGTATTGATTATGGTATCATTATTCATTTCTTTTTTTCATCATTTATGAATTACCTTCAATAAAATGTTGGAGATGTAATCCCTCACCCAAATTTCAACATCGATTTGTAGAGGCGATCAAAATATCAATTTCGTTTAATCGGATAGATTATTAGAACCAGTATATAAAATATTATGCCCGTGTTATCTAATATTAAAAGTAATTGATTAATCATTTATAAGAGGACTTCAATAAAGTAATGATCAATAAAACCAAAATTAATAGATTTGTTTTTAATACTCTTAGTTGAATTTCTAAACTGAAATTATTCAGTAAGACACAAACAACAAGTGGTTCAAATACAATTCCATGGCAATCGGTTATCGTTTAACAAAAAAAGAACGAGAAATGCAAACGAATTTATTTCACGATTCTATAATTATGAATTAATTGAGATAAATCTCAAGTTCTATTATCTTTAAGTTGTTTGCAATCTTTTCTTTTTTAGTTGTTTTGGAAATATTTTCAGTTTCTTCTAAGAGCATACAAGAGAAAAAATGTTTTTGATATTTTTTGGAATATTTGTACAAATAATATTAATAACAAAAACTCAAAGTTTAACGGAAATTGAGATTCCACAGATATCGTGTAATTGGAGTAATTTTATTCAAATTTCTTTGGAATTTTTGAATCCTCAATATGAAACATATTTGATTTATGATAACATCAACCCCTATGAATCAAAATTGATTAAAGAAATTGATTTGAAACTAAATATATCTTTGAAAAAAGTTGATAAAAGATTCAAGAATACTCAATATACACTTTTTGGGTCACAATATTATAACGTTATTTTATTATTTCAAATAAAGTACCTCTCTAGAAGAATGACTTATGGATATATCAATAACTATAGGAAAGAAAATAATTTATTGGTATTTGTTGATAGTTCTGTAACTAAAATTGAAAAAGTTTTAAAACTAAGAAATTTTTT
Source organism: Euborellia annulipes (assembly GCA_023213315.1). Lineage (NCBI taxonomy): Eukaryota > Metazoa > Arthropoda > Insecta > Dermaptera > Anisolabididae > Euborellia > Euborellia annulipes. The sequence continues at coordinate 26,001 of JAKCPI010001339.1, forward strand.
ATTTTATACTACATATCGAAATATATTTTATATACAGAATCTAACAAAATGCAATTCAGAATATAAATTATGGACTGGACGTTATATAACTGGTGGAAAATGGATTAGAAATGTCCAAAATGCTTTTTTTAATCAAAAACCAAATTTCAATGGTATCTCTTTGTTTTATAAAATAAAACAAAGAGACGAGAGAAGAAATGGGAAGATTGAAGCCATAAGAGATTTTTTGGAAGAAAGCTGGAACTTTTCCAGAAGTTTATCAGAGACAAGCTCGGGTTATAATATATTTATTGAAAAAGAACCATCTTTACATTTTGGTGATTCCTATTCTTACATACCTCTCTGTTTTGTGCTTCAAAAAGGTCCAGTACAACCTTTTTGGCAGACTATTTTTGATATTTTTCCCTGGACAATGTGGATTTATGGCATTTCCTCTTTAATTTGTGCTACACTTGCTTATTTTTTTATCCTACAGAAACATTGTTGGAAGAAAAGGACTAAGTTTGAAATATTTATCGAGTGTTTTGAAAGAATGCTAGGATTGTTTTTTACTAAACCTATATTTTGGCTGAAATCGATACAAAGTTTCAAATTAAGAATCCTAACCCTTTCTGTTATGTTTATCTCAATTATAATGTCAAGTGCCTTTCAATCAGGATTTTATTCTCTTCTTCAATCTCCGAAAAGATATCAAGGCATCAGAACAATTGATGGATTGATAAACTCCAAAGAATACAGTATTTATTGTACATTTAGTGCATTTTGTAGTAATCGCACTTATAAATATCATCCTTCTTTCTCTCGTTCTAATTCTCAATTTACCAAGATTGCTTCAAAAATGGATTTCAAAAAGTTACAATTAAATGATGTTTATCAAAATTCATCTATCGTTTTGCTATATCCTTGTGTGGTGGCGTACAATTCCATTCGATCGGTCAAAAGCTACCACGATACACTGGATATAATACCAGAGACTTTTATTTTATGGCCTTTGAAAATTGTAACCTGGGGCTTAGAATTTCCATTTTATTTCAAATTCTTAAAAGTAATCACATTATTTTATGAGAATGGAATTGCTCAATGGTTGGACCATTTGGAGGAGTGGCATCAAATTATTACATTTTTGTTCTCTGAACAACGTGAAAAACAATTCAAGGCTTTGTCATTTGTTGATTTAAAAATTGCATTTTATGTCTTAATTTTTGGATATCTTTTAGCTCTGATTGTATTTCTTGTTGAAAAATTAACTTGGTATATTGTAAAATAACAATAAGATATACAAAATAATTCATATCATAGATCTCATGTATAGTCAATATATCCAGAACACTTTGTTTTCCCAATAGTTGGGATATCACAAATGTTATATTTGTTGTTTGTACACACCTTTCTATTTTGTATTTATTGATTTTTAATAAAGAATTGCTTTCCTCTGTAACTGACCTATTTACTTGTAATCTTACAAATAGTGACTAGGCTGGGATTCGAAGCTTTTAGTAAATGGTTGACATTATTGCCCATAAATCGTTGAAAGACCTTTTCACTCGTTTCGGTTTGCCAAGTTGCTTAGTTTCGGATAATGATCCGGAACTTATAAACAAGGTTTTTATTATTTTTAGGCCTCGAAGGAAATAAGTCAGATTCGTATTACACCATACCATCCAAATTCCCTTGCAGAAAGAGCGGTGCGAACATTTTAAGATCTAAAAGAGAAAAGAAAGACTTGGACACGGGTTAGAGATGTTTCTAGAAATATTCAGGTATCAGTCTTTAAACAGAAAATGTATTATGTCAGAAATACCAAGGATGGGTTATTTTTGGGTGGATAGAGAGCATGGATAGCAAGAACGAATCGAAAAAGTTTTTTTTTAAGGAAGAGTGTTTAAAGGGAATGGAAGGAAGCATCCTGATCAATTAAGGAGGCTAATGCAGATGTTTTGGTTAAGCGAGAAATAATTGAGGAAGGTTTCGCTAAGAAACGTGAATTATGTTCAAATATGAAACCTTTTTTCTACTTTTCTGGGGGAAGAAATATTATTATTTATATTTTTTTCCTTAAGTCTTTTCGGCATTTTAAGGCATATTGTAGACGATACTCAAGTTTTGAGTCCTCCAGGCACACTTATTTATACCATTTGGTATATATAGGATTGTGAATTTTACGATATCAGATACGGTCAGTTGACCTTTTCTTCCGGCCTCCTAGAACCTTAAAAATATGTTCTAACTTTAATTAATTAATGTTACATTATGTATTAACATTTTGTACCTATAATTGGCTTTATGGTTGTAGTGCTGTGCACTTAAATAAATGAACGTAATATGTTAGTTAGTTAAATCCAATAGAGCTAATAACAATTTTCAGTTAAAAGTGAAATGCACGTGTGAATTAGGTTTGCTTAGTGATTACACACCATTCCTAGGGGAGAGATTATCTCACACTGACCTAGTTCAGGGAGATTGTTGGATAATCTTTTACCGAAAGCAGTAATTGAACCAAAGTTGTGGTCCAACAGATTCGTAATCCACAGCTTATCCGATTAGCCATGATCCTACTTGTTCTTTGTTTTTTAAACACTCACACTTTTTTCCCATTCACCCTCTCACTCACACACACACACACATACAGTCAGTCTTTTCGGCATCTCAGGCCATACAAGACTTTTGAGATAACCGTTATTAATAAATATATATTTATTGGGGGTCCAAGCATACGTATTTAATTGTTTTTTGTTTTGAATGTTAGTATCACGCACTACAAGTAATTAGAAGGATTTATTTACAAAACTAGGAAATAACGTTATTTAATGTCAAGAAAAATAATGTCAAAAAAATAAATAAACGAACTTTACACAATAAGTTATGCCCTCCCCAAATTTCTGAGCTATTAAGATGTGTTTTTTGAAATTCTTCGTAAGCATTAGCATTAAAATGATATTGATTGGCTTTTATTAATATATCAATCAAACTTAAGTGTCAGGATATATATCAATACTAGTCATTTGTCCTCCTTCCAATAATTAACATTAAATTGAATTTCCTAAAAGACATTGGCCTGGTAATTGATAAGATCAATAGAATTGTGATTAATATCTCAATAAAAACTCTTATTATTAGTATTGATAGATAAACTGTAATCCCTTCATTGATTGATTCAGTTATAAAGAAATACGCCTTATAAGACGCATTTCCAAAATGAATTTCATGTGTTTAGTTACAATTACTGGAATAGTATTAATAACTCAAACTTTATCAGAAATTATGATTCCTCTGCGAAATTCGTGTAATTGGAGTAATTTCATTCAAGTTTGTGTGGAATATCTGCATCCACTATACGAAACTATCGTGCTCTTTGATGACGTCTATCCATATGAATCAGAATTGATCAGAGAACTTGATTTAAATCTAAATATTCCCATTAAGAAGATATATAAAGAAAATTACTCTGCTTATGATTTTGATGAATTTCATTACAACGTGATAGTGCTATTTCAAATTGGTTTAATTAATCAGAGTATATTTGATCTTACCTACTTTAAAAAAGAGAATAACTTATTGGTATTTGTGGATAGTTCTATTATTGAAATTGAAAAGATTTTGCACCCAGAAGATGAAGAGATATTTAGAACAATTTTTCGAAATGTGTTTTTTATTCAAAATTTAACAAAATGCAATTCAGAATATAAATTATGGACAGGGCGATATAAACTTGACGGAGAATGGATCCCAAATGTTCAAAAAGCCTTTTTTAATCGCAAACCGAATTTCTTTGGTCTTTCTTTGATATATAAAAACAATCTTTTGGGAGAGGAAGATGATAATAGAATTGGAAAAGATAATGTTATCCGAAGCTTCCTGGAGGAATCATGGAACTTCTCCAGAAGTTCAAAAGGTGCAACATGCAATTTATAGAGTATTCGTTGAAAGAAATCCATTTGTGTTTGGAGAAACATATTCTTTTCTAGCTCAATGTTTTGTTGTTCAAAAGGCTCCATTTCAACCTCAATGGCAGACATTATTTCTAATTTTCAACTGGATAATTTGGCTCTTTGTCATATTGACTTTAATTTGTGCCTCTGTTGTTTATTATTTTATTCGAAAGAACTGGTCTAAGAAGAACAAGAACCGCTTTGAAATATTTCTAGATTGTTGTGTAAGAATGCTGGAATTGTTTGCATCTCAACCAATATTTTGGTTGAAATCCATCCAAAGTTTCAAATTAAGAATCCTGACTCTTCCTCTGATGTTAGCTTCAATCATTTTCACAAGTGGATTTCAATCTGGATTTTATTCTCTCCTTAAATCTCCAATCAGAGATCAAGACATCAACACAATTGATGAATTGCTGGTCTCAAATAAACATCTTTATTGTTCATTTAACCAACTTTGCAAGCATTGTCCTATTTGAAAGTTATTCATTAAAAACTGAGCCTCAAATACGAAAGATTGACTCAAAAATAAGGTACAAAAACATCCAATTAAATGATGTATATCAAAATTCCTCTCTTGCTTTATTATATCCATGCGAATTAGCGATCCAATCCATTCGGACTATTGAGAAATACAAGGAAAGATTGCATGTCATTCCAGAAATTTGTCTTTTATCACCTTTATTTGTTGTAACACTTGAAGCTGAATTCCCTTTTCACTTTCAATTACTAAAATTAATAAGAGAATTTTATGAGAATGGTATTGCTCAATGGTTGGATTATATGGTGGAATGGCAAAGAATAATGAAATTTCTGTTCCAGGAACAACACAAAGAAAAATTAAAATCCTTGTCATTAGATGATCTGAAGCTTGCATTTTTCATACTGCTTTTTGGATATCTTTTAGCTTTAAGTGTTTTTTTATTAGAGAAGTTGTCCAAAATTTCACCCAAATTCAATTTGACAATGATCGATTGAAGTGCGAAGAAAAGTTTGGACATTTAAATTTGGTCTTTAATGTTCATGTTTAAACAGTGCAAATATCTCATTAAGTCTTCTAGTATTAATCTTTTATTCAATTCTGGGACGAGGTTTTGTTTACCTTTATTTAACCTGGTCCTGAAGATGGAAATTCGAAAACGTTGATGCACACGTTTGACCTGAAAAATTAAACGAATATTTAAAAAATACATAAAGATTTATCAAATTAACCATAAACACCCCTAAATTCTGTGCCGAAGAGTGTAGCTGTGACAGTTTAAATAAAGGTCTTCTAGTATTATTCTCATTTTTGTTTATAAATCAGAATCGCACCCATACCACCAAACGCCGAATGTTTTTTTTTAGAAAGAGCGGTGCAAAATGAAAATATAAAAGACAAAAAAAAAATAAATAAATAGATAAAAGCAACAATCCCTAAAGGCTAATGTCACATCGGACTTCTTGTTCTCAAGTTCTTCACCAGTTCATTACTGCTGGTTGCACTTTTCAGGTAGAACTTATCCACTAGCTCTCTCACAGCGTCTGGGCAGCAAATGAATAGGCCAGAATCAATAGCAAAGAATGGAAATATATTTTCGTCATTTTGCATTCAAAAGAGACGTTTTATCAAGGTTTGGTAGGCTTAACTCGAAAATTGAATTTTCCGTCTTTCGCCACTCGGCATTCTCAGCAGGCGATATCCAGGGTTGGTTCTGCTCATGCAGTAGAGTGTCTTGAGGAACACGACTTTTCGCCCGGATACCTCAAAGTCCAAGTTTCTGAGGCATAAAGTAGTATAATGAGCATCTCCCTCAATAGTATAGAATGCTTCAATTTGAATTAATTGTTTCGTGACGCAGGTCAGGTCCATCATAGCAATTAAGCTGTAATTAAAATAAGGCTGATGGTGGAGAGGGAAGGGCTTCTCTCCAGCCTCAATCTCTCTTCCTCAAAAAGCCCTAACACTAAGTGGATTCTTTCTGTACCAGTTTATTTTAACATAAATTTAATTTCATTGACTTAGGAGAATTCTATCAAAATTTGTTTGTACTATTACAAAAATAACTATGCAAATTTATTCACAGTCAATTTGGATAGAAATTAACACCTTTTTTTTAGATGATGAACAGACAAAACTCCGGGTTCATCGACCTTTCAATAGTTGTTGATTTGTATCTCTTTTTTTTTGAAATGACGAAAGAGAGAGGAGGTATTATCGGAATCGGAGTCGATTGCACATAGTATGCACAGACAGACAGACAGACGGACGGACAGTTACACAAAAAGCAGGTTTAATTGTTCCCTCGAGATATATTCAAACTATCTAGGTTAGTTACATTCCCTTCTCTCTCTCTCTCTCTTTCTTCCTCTTTTATTATTATTATTATTTTTTTTTTGTAGTTCCTTTTGTTGCAAAATGATCATGTTGGCCGTCCCTCGATTCGTTGTTTCCTTTCGCAGAAAGTTGTTGAGACAGGTAGTGAAAAAAAAAGGAGAAGGGATTATTATTAAAGGCCCTAAAAAGAAAAATCATTAGAAACAACTAACTGTGTGATTCATTCGTCTTTTTTTTTTTTTCATTTGCTGCCGAGGCCATTTAGGGTTTATATATTATTTATTAAATTTTACGTTGGATATAGCAGCCAAGAAAATTAAATAAAAAACATTTTATTTAATTATTAATTGTCGACGTTTCGGTCGCTAACCACGACCTTCATCAGAAACAGGCTATATTTCTTTTTTTTTATTGCAAACATTTCGGTAAATTCTTTATTATTATTATGATATTTTAGGCTATTGCTGGTGTTATAATCAAAAAGGAAAAGTTGAAAAAAAACGTATAAAGCGGGGTTTGTATAAAAAAAATAAAAACAAAAAAAGAAAAATGCAATATATAGCCACAATAAAAAAGAAGCACCTGACGGGCTAAGAGATCATAAGTAAGCTAATTATAAAAAACAAATAAAATCATCCTCGCCCCTCGCTACTCATAGACTCCTGACAGAGTTTCGATTCCCAAAATTTCGAGATATTATATCAATGTGTTAGAAAATAAATATTTGTGACAATAGGTCCTGATGTAGGTCGTGGTTAGCGACTGAAACGTCGACGATTAATTAATTAAATAAAAGTTTTTTTTTATTTAATTTCCTTGGCTGCTACGTCTCCTATATCCAATTTTAAGTCTACACTCATTTTTCGTCATTAAAGTTTACTTGTATATGGGGACGTTCCACACGCTGATTTGACGGGGCACTAACTTCTTTCATTTTAGAAAAAAAAAAAAATATCAAACTGTATCAACTGTAAATTGTGAAGTCACTCATAAATTACGTACAACACCGGAAAGATGGCTGAAACAAGTGGATAGGGTATGTGCCTTCAGTGCACGATGTACCAACTGGGGATGTTATTTTTTCTGCTTTAACTTATGGGTAAAAAAAAAAAATTATAATAAGACAATAACCACCCTACTTTAATAAGACAATAATTTCATCTGCTTGAATAGAAATATTCTCGGGTAACTCGAGGTCTCCACTCTATGTCAACCCAACAAAATGTCAAATGGAAATAGGGTTCAATTCACTAAATCCCAATAAAAATTAAAAAATAATACAGGTGTTATAATTTTATATTCTTTGGTATTATATTTATTTTTAATTAGATTTATAAATTTTTCTATACTTTCCTCCCGTAATTAAATAATATTTAGATTTATTTTAATTTTTAATTTTAATAACAAATAAGGGGAAATTTGTTTCATCTAAATTTAGTTGCATAATTTCCCCTCCTAGTTATTATTTATTATTAGTTTTTTTTTTTGTTAATAAACACCAATTAGGATTATAAAATTACGTAATTTATCTAAGTATATCTAAGGTATTATATCTGGATCTTAGCTACTTGTTAAGGTTACAAAATTTTTAATAACTTTGTTAAAAAAAAATACTTAGTAATAATTTAGGCCAAAATAAAAAAAAAAAGTTATCAAGCCGGCATAAGAGTGTATGACTTACAATAGCACAATAAATATTGATCAAATTTAGACTTATTTTTATTTATTTTTTTTTTTATTTGAAATTCCTATCGGGATCCCCGTTTATTTACCCGAGGTGCTTTCGTGTACGAAGACACACACCTTAAACCCAACGGCCCTGGCCGTGGCCATCTACCGGCACTCCGTGAAGTTACATCATTTCCTATCTCTAGCCCTCCTCCTGCTTTCTCTCTAGCTAGTGAACTAATCCTTATTCCTGGGTTCCAACCGGCTCCTTATATCCAACCTCTTCTATGCTATGGAGGATGTCCTAGTTGAGGAGGGACTCCCTCAGCACCGGCGTGTACCTACTCCTTTCGAAGAATGCATCACTGAGAGGGAACCTTCTTGCGTCCCTTCCACAGGACGTGATGTCACAGCAGCTCCCTCTCCTCGTAGAGTTGCCTGAGGGCTATTGTGGTGAGATCCTATATTCCAATCCAGGGCTTGCTTGAGGATTTGTTTACATTAAATAAATATTTTTATTTTATGAAAAATCCCGCACGCCAAGGATTTGAACTGGGACTTCTTTGCAGAAGCTGACACCCTAGCTCACTACACCAGCACCCTCAGACTTACAATAGAAATTCAAAAATATTTAATAAGAGAAAAAACAAAAATTAATTAATGGGATTTAAGAAACATTTTTTTAATTAATTATAGAAAAAAAAGGGGAAAATTAGCTGATTCAAATTTCAATATTTCCCCTTTTGTGTATTTTGTTTATTTAATTCTTTCTTTTTTTCATTTACGCATCCCTTTCACAATTACGCCACATGGGAACAAGAAAAAGGCAGCTGACGATCCACTGATTTTTTGTCTCATTTTATTTCTCGCCATCGAATAAGCTTTCTTCTAAGCTATTTTAAATAGTAATATCCTAGAAAAGAAATTAAACAGGTAGAAGGAGAGAGAGGGAGAGAGGTCATGAAAGAAGAAAAAAAAAACAACGTCCTTGACCTGGATCTTAAAGAAATCGTTTTGCTCTCACTTGTTGTTAGTGCTTGCTTGACTCTATCTATCACTCTAGAACAATTTTTTTTTCTTTCCTCTTCCCCAACTGTAAATAAATCACACAAAAAATAACATTTCCTGAATATCTTTATTTATTCTTTGACTGATGGTGACAACGTGAAGGTGAATATGTTAAGGATTTTATGACTAGTTGTTTTTTTGTATTGAAAGAAAAATTGTAATTAAATATGCGGAATAAAAAAAAATCATAAATATGTAAATAATTGAGTTTATATTATATAAATATCTATTGTGCAATTAGGAATGAACAATCCGCAGATTTAGCAAGTGAATTTTTAAAAATTGGATGGATCTAGATCTAAATCCAGATCCTGGATCCTTTTGTCGTTATTCTAGGAGACACAATAAAATTTCAATAATTTGTCAATTTCTGAAGAAGCTGTTGTATTTTACAATTAGATGAAGAAGAAGGCAGCCGGGAAATTATTGGACACAGTTTCGGATCCAAAACTGTCCCCAATACTCTTGAGTTTCATTTTCTGTTCCTTCGGATTTAACAATGAAACAGGTGGAAATTAGCTATGACCCTAGATCCTCAGGAAGAATTAGAATTACAATCCAAATCCTTCTTGTCTGGTGAGTTTCAATCATTTAGATAAATTTGGATTTACCGAATTTCTGGATCTGATCGAATTTAAATTCAAAGTGATCCTATTCCTTTGGTGTATTAATATAAATGACTGAAATGTTGTCAATGAATACTCTCTCCTTATTTCATGTCTTATAATTATACGAGTATAATTGTTCCATATTGATCTCGATTTAGTCATTATGGACGGATGAGGATTTTATTGAAAACACTCCTATCTGGAAGATAGTCGCATTGATGATTAAAACCTTGACTTGAAACTTTCCGTGTTTATTGGATGAGAATGTAAACAAAACCTTAAGTACTTCGTGGTTGGAATATTGGATCTTACCACAAGAGGGTGTGGGAGTGATGTAAAAGGAAGTTTCTTCTCAGTGGTGCATTATATTAGTTGGGAATCTAAAGTCCTTAAGCACGCAGTGGTTGGAATATTGGATCTTACCACAATATCCCTCACACAACTCTACAAGGAGTGGGTGAGATGTAAAAGGAAGTTTCTTCTCAGTGGTGGATTATGGGAATCTAAAGTCCTTGAGCACGCAGTGGTTGGAATATTGGATCTTACCACAATATCCCTCACACAACTCTACGAGTAATGGAAAGATATTGGCAAAGACTGATTCATTCTTCGGATAAGTCCCTTTTCTAACAAGGTCATCCTCCCTAGTATAGAAAGTTTGGATAAAAGGACCGCGTGAAACGAGATTTATAGAAATAGTTCTTTAGCTAAAAATATGAATGGATGAGGAAGAATTAGAGAAAATGAGGTAACGGTTGGTTTGAGGTGTATGTCTGCGAGCACTCATAAATACCACGGAGTAAATAAACGGAGTATCACGGTAAGAATTTAAAATAATACGGAAATATAGAGATATTTTGATAGAAACTACTTCGACCTCTTGGTGTCAATGAAGGGGATTAATAGACCGGATAAAGTGTTTATTAGCAAAGACTTTAAAAATTAATTTAACCTTTAGAGGATATTTACTTGTTTCACTTGAATGATTATTTAATATAAACAAAATTTTTTTTTTTTACTTACTTTTTTTTATTACATCATATTTCCGTTTGTTCTAGAAAATAAAATATGACTATAAGTATTTCTTTTTAAATTTGAATTCTATTTGTGTGTTATAGCACCGGACAACCGGCGACGACGAAGACGAACCCGATGGACCTCGTGCTCTCGATTCAGCCAAATTGAATACCTTAGCTTTGGGTTCTCCTGCTCCAACTTCAGGTATCATCCGACAGACCAATCAAGAGGTGGTCAAAAGTCACGAGGAGAGAAAGGATGTTGTCGAAACCGAAGATGTTCAACATCTAGGCACAATTACCGATCAGGTAGGAGACAACAATAAAAATACAATAACAATTAATTGTTATTAAATTCTGTTAGGCGATCTTTTGATGTAAAAGGATACGGTGTTGTACAAGGCGGGTTTGGACAACACAAGCGTAAAAGTTTACTGTGACAAGACTTTCTTCTTAAAAGCAAAGCTACATCTCAGATGGAATTTCTGTACGTTTATTGAGGACTAGGATAGTTCGTTTTGCCACTTTTTTTTTTTTTTAGAGCGAAATATAATCCATGGACAGATATAAATTTTTTTTTTCAAATCGCCAATATCATCTGTGAGAATTCTTACTTCAAAGTTTACGAATTTTTGACTGAAAATCCCAAAATTGTCATTAAGTTTAGTTGGGTTATATTTTATTTTATTAATTTATTTATTGACTTCGCCCCTCCCTATTCAGGGTTTGGGGATTTTTACATTTAAACTTATAGAAATTTAAAATTTAAAATACAATCTTTAATACATGAAGTTAAAACAGAAGTTTGTTCTGAAATCTTCTCTTCGCAAACTTTTAGCCAGGCCGCCTTTTCATCTTCTCCCATGTCTCCCAAACCTTTATTAAGTCTTCTTTAACCTCTCCCAGCAGCTGCTGATGCCAACCCTCTCTTCTCACCACCACTGTCTTCAATTCTTCTATCTTCTTTCTTGTGGAATTGTCTAGGTTCTTTTTTACCTCCTCGCACTCGAAGACGTGGTCCAGCGACACGGCCCCCCGTTGGCAAATGCTACATTCCCTGTCTTCTTGCCAGCTTTCGCTGTCCGCCAGGCCATTGCCCATCCTCATCCTACACCATATCACCTGGTTCTTCCTATTGATATCTTTGATGAGGTATCACTTCTTTCTTCTAGTTGGGTTATAAAGCGATCATATTTTTGGATAACAAGATGTCACTTGAAAACTGACATTCTAACCTCAAAATGCCAGTTATATGTCCCTGGAAGGGCCAGAGATGCCCCCTCTGGCCGAAAACGGGGCAAATTATGTACAATTAAGCGCCCAGAGGGCATCTCTGGCCCTTCCAGGGACATATAACTGGCCTTTTGAGGCTAGAATATCAGTTTTCATCGCAAGTGCCATCTCGTTATCCAAAAATATGGTCGCTAAATGACAATTTTCGGATTTTCAGTCGAAATTTCGAAACTTTGAGGTAGAGATCTTCTCACAGAAGATATTGTTCGATTAAAAAAAAAAAATTATATCTGTAATTACCAAGTGTGTGGGCTACTCTTGCCGGGTATTACATTTCGCTCCGAAAAAAAGTGGCAAAACACCCACCTAAATAAACAGTTCGAGATATAAGAAAGGAGGTGCGATCTACGTAAGCATCCCCCCTTTCTTTTTGATCATCTCTTGAAGTTGACCCTTTTTCTACACTGACTAACAAACGTCAAAAACTACTTTAACTAAGGAATCATTTTTCAAAAGGAATACATGATAACCATCTCCCAAGGGATAGACCGATTCATTTATCATAAAATCGATTTTAATTGACTTTCGTATTGCGATATTTTGATAAAACAATTCAGTGGGATTTCAATTTCCGATAACCTTTAAGTTATCATTATTAAAAAATTTCAAGATCCATATTTTGCCGATTGTTTGTCTTTCAAAGGCCACTCTTGCCTCCTCAATTTAATAACGTCCCTTGTGACATAACTATTTATTGATCTCTCCTTAATTATGCTCTCTAATAAATAATTCACCTTCAATAATTAATCTATTTTTACTAATGGAAATAAAATTAATTTAAAGTAAAAAAATCTGGTGTGACTGGTCGCACAGGACCTTTGGTAATCGAAAGTTGTGTTATGTGCTTGACACACAAGATTTTTTGTGTCGACATATATTTAGTTTCCGGCAGTATGGTCCATTAAAATTTCAAGATCTAAAATGTATAAGTATGGGAAAATATTTATATTTTGTTACCATAGCAGCCATTTCTCCTCTTTCCTATGAAGTTCAAGAGTAAAGTGGTCTTCAGAAGATTTAAATGGCAAAATGAAAATATACATTTTAAAGAGCATCTAAAAAATAATTGATTTTTGATTTTAACGGGGTTTGGAAAAAAAAAAAAAAATGAATCATTTATGGAGTTTCGGAACATATGCAGAATAAACAAACATCCACTTTGTACTATATGAGTTCTTAAAATACTGGATGGATTTTTATTGAGTTTTGGAACTCATGCAGGACAAACTGTTTGTTTGTCCTGCAAGCATTCCTAAACTACTTATTGGATTTTTAGAATGTATGCAGGACAAATTGTTTGCCCGGATTTTTTTTTGGAGTTTTGGTAAGCAGGACAGGAGGTTTGTTTGTCCTACAATGGTCCCTAAATTCCTGGACGAATTTTTATGGAGTTTTGGAACTCATGCAGGACACACAAACATTCAGTTTGTCCTCCATGCATTCCTAAAATATTTGGCGAATTTTTATAGAGTTTTAGAACGTATGTAGGAGAGGAGGTTTGTTTGTTCTGCAAGGGTCCCTAAACTCCTGGACGAATTTTTATGGAGTTTTGGAACGTATGCAGGACAAACAAAAAAACATTCATTTATCTATATCAACAAATTAATAAATTCTTGAAACACAGGGGTAAATTTTTTTGGGGGGGGAATTTTGAAATTTTTTTTAATATATAACCGAATGTATTTTATTTAATTTCCAATTTTACTTATTTAAATTAAAAATACAAATATTTCCCCCCCCCTCAAAGTTTTCAAATCTCAGATTCCGTTAAGATAATGACGTCATTTTATCGAAATTTCTTCATAATTTTACTTTTTTTTTTTTAAATTGATTTATTAAAGAATGATGAGTGAATGGCAGAGCCTCTCTTCTCTCTCTGCTGTATCGAGGCCAGCCAGCCAGTCAGCGTGCCACATACATGTTGCTACCTGCCCCTATGAACAGAGGAAGTCTTTTTCTTATTCTTTCTTTCTTTCACTCAATTGAGGCTACGTTCAGTTTATTCTATCTACAATCAAATAAATTTATATTTGATGAGAGTTGAAAAAAATCATCACCAATCAAATAGAGAAATGAGTTTCTAAATTTTCTATTTGAGATATTAATTTAATGAGTAGAGGGAAAAAAAGGGGTTGCAGTCAGAGAAAAAGATCCTTTTTCGGCATGCCATCAAGAGGGAGATATTCCAGAATTTGACTGTGGCTTATTTGTAAAAATTAAAACGCTTCGGCCATTCATTCTGTGGTCAAAAAAGTTGTAATTTTTGCAAACAAAGCACAGTAAAATCCAAACAAGTCTTTTATAGAGTTTAATTTAGTACTGTCAATCATTTTTTTATCTAATTTTCGCGGGTGTGCGCATGCGTATCCGAGTTTTATACATCCCCATAGTTTTATACATTTTTTACATTTTTATCCGATTTATACAGTTTTATCCTCGATTTTTGAATGTATAAAACCCATCTCTGGTAGCCACATAAACTGCTATTTTGGGCTTGAACTACCTGTAAAGTGTGAGTCAAAGCTGTTCGCAGGCTTATTCTGAGATACAGTGTTAAGATCATGTCCTTTTTAGCCAATCACAGAGCTTGTTTTGGACTCTGGGTAATTTGAGAGATACATTTAGAAGTACACTTCCGCTTCCCCTTGCTAACAATCAAAAAATCCCATTCAGTGTAATTAAAAAGGGGGGGGGGGGGGGGGGGGGGGGGGGGGAAAAAAAAAAAAAACCTGGTGTAAGGTAAATTTAAACTATCCTTTGTAGTTTAACAATTTATTGGTGGGTCAAGAGCCCGGAGCTATCGAACCCAGGATCTCCAACCTTTGCGGAGTATTAATGATAACTCATCGTTAAGGCTGGAGATCCTGGGTTCGATTCTTGGTTGCCATGGGGAGCTTGCCCCACAAAAATTAAAAATACTTATACATTTGTTAAACTACACCAGATTTTTATAAAATATACCCTGTTGATATGGTGTTTTATAAAAAAAAAAATAATAATTTGTTTTTTTTTTTTTTAATATCTAATCGCCATATTCATTCTCTGTTTCTTCCTTCTCACTGTCTGTGTATTCATGCAAAAAAAATTCGACCTCGAGATATTTTGATGGATAAAATGAAACACGTTTTGACGGAGGGGGAGTGAAAAAAAAAAAAAAAAAAGAGCGAACCAACCAACCAACCATTTTTGGAATGTCTCTCTCAATTGGCATAACATATAGGCTACGGTATCTCCATGTAAAGAACGTATAGGGAAACTAGTTTAATAAAGTGTAAATGTCAAAATTGTAGCACCTAATAAAGATATGAGATTCATTTTACTTTCTCTTATCTATATATAGAAGTGAGTACCTATTAGATTCATGTCAAAAGTTCGATGTCGAGATTTTGATGGAAATACACGTTTTGAGGTCCCCGGACTTCAAAAAAACGGGTATGTGATCAAAATAAAGAATTTATAAGTATGTGAAAATATTTATATTTTGTTACCATAGTAACTATTTCTCATATCTTTCCTATGAAGTAAAACGGGGGTGGACAAGACTCACACTTTTCCCATTCACACACATATACAGTCTTATCGGCATCTTAGGCCATATACCAAAGTAAGACTTTATATGACAACCGTTAATATGAATATACATATATTGGGGTCCAGGCATTCCATTTGGTATCCAAATGGCTGCCTGGGGTCCGAACCCTCGTCCCTTGGTATACAAGGCATAATTTACTTTCTTTATTCCCTGAGGCGAGAAAATAAGCATTTGAACAAAATCCGTCAAAGAGTACTAGTACTTTACTAATGTACTTTTTCAGTTTTTTTTTTTTTTTTTCGATTTTCTCAAAATTCGCTCTAATGATTTTGATTAAAATTCAAAAATGCATTATTTTTTTAGATTCTCTTTAAAATGTATATTCTCAGGCATTTTCTCATGCGAATAAGCATTTAAAAAATTTTGAGGTGACATTAATTTAAAAAAAAAGCCCATAAAAATCCTTTAAGTTATTTCAGAGACCATAATTACAAATTAAAATAATTAAATCTCACAATTATTATTCAATAATTAATAATTTATATTAAATTTAAATTTTTTTTTTTTTGACCGCCAATTAAGGAAATTATTATAATTTTCATATTTTAAATAAATAAATTTGCGTAAGAATTAAATCAAAAATGAAAAAAAAAAAACAAAGATAAATACGTAAATAAAATTCTTTAAAGGGATTTGAGAATATTTCTTTTCGTTTCCATAACCAATTAATTTTTTTTTGTTTTGTTTTATTCAAACATCTCGTTGGCTACTTGAATTACTGTCTGCATTTTGTTGTAATATATTTCTTTGAAATACACACACGCAAACAAGAATGCAAATGGCCATTTTGTTTTAAGCTTTTTCTTCTTTCTCCTCTGCATGCAGCATGCATGCACGCACGTTTAATCTCTCATACCGGCACGTTGCCTAACAAAAATGTTATCAGGCTGTGTCTATCAATGTCCACAAGTCACATCCCCCCCCCCTCCTTAAATAAACACCCCTACCCCCCTCCCTAAGTGGGGTTAAATTTTTTTCTCTTTTTTTTTTTGAAAGTGTAATTCGAATGAAGAAACTATTCGTGATAATAAATAATGATGTTAGCATTTATTTAAACATCAATTATACTTTATTTGTTAAAAGAAAAATACCATCAGCGAGAGGTGATAATTAAATTAACGGTTGTTGTTGTTGTTGTTGTTGTTGTTTTTTGTTAAATAAATATTTGAACGCTTCAACATTTCCTAACTTTTATTTTTTAGCAAATATTCAATTATTGACAAATTAAATAAATAATGTATAATTATCTAAAGGTGGTTCCGACTTAATATTGAAACGTGCGTTCCTAAATTTGCTGTCCAGAATTTGGTGGAGTTTTGGAACGCATGCAATACAAAATGAAAAATTCCCTAAAGAAAATTTTTTTTTCTTTAAAATGAAATTTTATATACGACTACAAATCATTTGAAATAAATAGCGATGGGGTCTAAATGGCCTTAGATGCCGAAAAAGAGCTTAAAAAAAAAAATACCGGTATTTTTTTAAAGGAAATAAAATCATTGCTGAAAAATCAGAAAAAGATAAGCGAAATAAAATGTGTTTTATAACCCGAAGAAGGTTAATACTTGCGACCAAAAATACAGTAAATTAGTTTTTTTTTCTGACTTCATTATTCTTAATTACTAGAAAATTTTATCCATGGAAGATGAATTTTAATAACAGTAAAGAAATAATTTAATTTTCTTTTGGAATCACTAAATGAACTCTTTCGTATTGACTCTAAAAACCACCACTTTAAAAATTCTTTATATATTAGAAAAAGTCCATAAAAATCCGTCATGTAGTTTCTGAATTCATTAGGGAATTAAAAAAATTGAAATTATTAAGTCTCGCTATTATTATTCTATAATTAATTATTTATATTAAAATGAAACTTTTATATTGGAAAACAGCTTCTAACTCGCTTTACGATAAATATATTAATCAAATCTTTAAAATGAAAAATAAAAACTCTTTTTCACCCTAAAATTCGTCATTTCAAAAAGTCTCCCCCCCCCCAGAAATTAATATTTTTTTTTTTTTTTTAACTCGATTTTAATAAAATTTATGTAAATAATTGAAAAATGATATCCCAGACCTCAGAAAGTTCTATCTTCCCCCTCCCCCTCCCCCTCCCCTCCTAAAATTTATTTCCCACTAAATTTTTTTAATTTTTCCGAAAATTTTCAGTTAAATGCCAACGATCCGAAAAAAGTTTCACTTGCATCGTTACTTCATAAAACCACACAATGATTGTTCAATTTGAAATTTGAATGTTTAGCGACGTGCTTCAATCACGTTCCCATTTTTAAGATCATTTTCCTGGAATATTGAATTAATGCATGCATGCATGCATTTTTATTTTTTATCTGTGTTGGAAATTAGGCCAATTCAATTAAAATTTCTTAGAATTTATTAAGGATGTGGTCAACAACAACAACAACAACAACCAAAGTTTAATTAATCCCCTATTCTATATAATTAAGTTCTCAAATTTCTTAATTTGAAACTATTTGACCAATTTTTAAGGGCTTTTTTTTAATATTTAGAGAAATTTATTTTTATTTTTTTAGGGTGTCTAAAAAATCTAAAAATTAAATTAACAATAAATGTTTATTTGTTTGCCGAAGGCCTTCTCTAACTTAAAGTTTTAAATTTCCCTCTCTAGCTCCACTTCCTTTTTTCTGGCCAACCAGCGCCCTGACAGGCACATACACTCTACATTCAGGAAGTCAGGGACTAGCGCTTTATATATAGTAATCACATTTGCGAGATTTAACTTTTCAAATGAATTTCAAACTTTTAAGTTTTCCTTTATATCCCCAAACTTTGAAACTAGTTGATGGATTTTTATGTGATTTTTTTTTAATATGTAAAGAATTTCATGAGGTTGATTTTAGGAATATTTTTGGAAAATTTTCTTTGGATTTCAAATTATTATTTTTATTTGTATTTTTAGAGTTTTCTCCTTATTTTTTTTATTTCTTCTTTTATTAATTTAATTTAAAATAATATTTATGGTAATTAAAAAAAATAATTTTTAGACCCCCTGGCAGGTTGTTTTTTTTTTATTATAATAATAATATAAAAAAAAGAAACCATTTAAAAAAAAAATGAGTGAAATTAAAATTCCTGAAGAAGATGTTTTTTGTTCGGTCCATATACCCCACACGAGAGAGAGAGAGAGAGAGATGGATGTTGCCTGTGTGTGCTGTACCACCACCGGTTTCTTTCTCTCTCGTTCTCTGGACCGGTTGGCTGGCTGGATGGTGGCTGGCTTTGCTTTTGCTGCTCAGTTGCGGCCGGGAAGCCGTCCATTCAAGTGCATTAAAGTCTCTCTCCCACTCACTCGTGTTTTTATAGTGTTTACAAGTGATAGTGATCTTTTTTTTTTAATTTGATTGTGATTATCACTAAACGAAAAGGTAAGGGTGTTTTTTTATATATAAATGGGAGTTTATTTTTCTTTTTCTTTTAGAAAAAGCGAACTAAAAGGAAGTCATTTACGCCCCCCCCCCCCCCCCCTCATTGAAATGAGAAAATGGGATTATTTACCCTCCCCTCAGTTTATTATCAACATGAGAATTTTTTATTTTTTTTTATAAACTAGAAGAAATAACTTTATCCCAGGTAAATCGTGGTGGATATTCATTTATTTAAAAGATGTGCGGTTCCCCCTCCCCCCCCCCCCCATGAACGTAACTAGAGAATTTGCCTGGGGGGGGGGCCTGGAAAGCCCCATATTTTTTTCAATTTTTCTTAGGGCAGGGAGCTTTCTGGGGGGAGGGGGGCCAGGCTCCCCTAATTAGGCCCATGCTACACCTCTAGCCTCTCCGTGCTAAAACTTTTATTAATTATAAATATATCATTTATATATCTTTTATTTATTGTAAATGAGAAAAATTTAATATTTATTTGATTAATTATAGAATAATAATTGTGAGATTTAATTTTAAATTAAAACCTACAATTTTTTAAAAATTTTCCTTAATGATGCATTAACTTTGAAACTACTTGATGGATTTTTATGGCCTTTTTTTCAAATATCTAAAAAATTTCACGAGGAATCTTTTTGGAAATTTCATTTAGGGTGCATTAATAGAAATTTAAAAAATGGAAATGATATACTTTGAAATAATTAAACTATTTTATTTAAAAATATAAATAATAACAATTAACAGGTACCTGTTCTTTTTGTTAAAGTTTTAAATATTTGCAGCTAATAATAAGAAGCTCGAAACTGTGTCCTGTTAAAGGTATTGTTATTTTGAGAAACCTCAAAATTATAAGTTTTCTTTCTGTTATTGTTATAATGATTTCTGTTAGAGCGTTAAGATTTTCAAATAGAGTCTTTTAACATTTTATATTTCTCCTTAAAGTCAGCGATTAATTATTTAAAAGAGAATTAAAATTGTAGACGCTCTAAATGAGTTTTCTCAAAAATAATAAACCTCCCTCATTAAAATTCTACTCACAAGTCAGATTGAAAAATCTGGTGTGACTGGCGCACCACACAACTTTCTCTTACCTTCGGTAATCGAAAGTTGTGCACTGTGCTTGTCACACCAGATTTTTTGTGTCGACATGTATTTAGTTTCCGACAGTAGGGAATATTTGAATTCAGATGTAAAATTTATAAGTATGGGAAAATATTTATATTTTGTTACCATGGCAACCATTTCTCCTATCTTTCCTATGAAGCACAAGAGTAAAGTGTGTCAAACAATTTTAGTGGGCAAAACGAGAATATACATTTGAAAGAGCATCTAAAAAATAATTGATTTTTGAATTTTAATCAAAATCGTTAGAGCGAATTTTGAGAAAATCGAAAAAAACTGAAAAAGTACATCAGTAAAGTACTAGTACTCTTTGGCCGATTTTGATTAAAAGCTTATTTTTCCGGTCCCGGGGGTGTTTAACTTAAATATAAAATTTCAGCCTCCTAGCTCAATTCCTTCATGCTTAAAATTTGACACACACACACACACACACCACACACACACACAGACAGACCATGTCGCGAAAACCACTTTTTGGATTCAGGGGACCTCAAAACGTGAAGATCCATCAAAATCTCGACATCGAATTTTTGACATGAATCCAATACTTTCTCTCTATATATATATTACATATATACATAGGTAAGAGAAAGTAAAAATGAACCCCATGAAAATTCTTTAAGTAATTTCAAAGTTTATGTACCGTAGTAATTAAAAATTGAAATAATTAAATCTCACAATTATTATTCTATAATGAATGATATAAATTGAATTTTTACTTTCTCTTACCTCTATAAATGTTAATATATAGTAGAGAGAAAGTAAAGAATTCATGTCAAAAATTCCATGTCGAGATTTTGACGGATATACACGTTTTGAGGTCCCCTGAAAGAAAAAAGTGGTTTTCGTGACATGGTCTATCTCTCTGTGTGCTGTGAACAAAATATCTCAAGAACGAAAAGAACTGGGAGATTGAAATTTTATATTCAAGATAGGCACCCCCCATGGGACGTGACACGAAGCTTTTGAACAAAATCGACCAAAGAGTACTAATACTTTACTGATGTAGTTTTTCAATATTTTTTTTTTTTTCGATTTTCTGCTCTAACGATTTTGATTAAAATTCATAAATCAATTATTTTTTAGATGCTCTTTCAAATGTATGTTCTCCTTGTGCCCTGAAAATTGTTTAAAGACCACTTTACTCTTGTGCTTTAAAGGAAAGATAGGAGAAATGGGTTTGAATTTTAGTCAAAATCATTGAATATCACTTGGAGCAATAAACAGTGGAGGACTTAGAGTAGGTAGAGGTTTTGCTTGGGGGGGGGGGGTTTTTCCTTAAAATAAAAAGGGGATTTTTTAAAAAAAAAAAAAAAAAAAAAAAAAAAAAAAAAAAAGTCTGTAGCCGAATATTTTTTTGTATTATTATTAATATTTACTAATATAAGCAACTATTGATGTCAAAAAATGTCTTTTATTATTTTTAACAACATTAAAGTTTACTCGCCCTCGGGCTTGGTGTAGTTGGTAGCTTGCCTACCTTCTATACCGATCGTCGCGGGTTCGGACCCCAGGCAGTCCGATGATTTTATTTAAGCCATTTAGATATCAGATGGCTTAAATAGAAATGCCTGGACCCACAATAGATATCGTATCGTTAAAAGTCTTAAATGGCCTAAGTTGCCGAAAAGACTGTGTGTGAGTGTGAATGAGAAAAAAGTGTGAATGTTTAAAGAAAAAAAAAAAAAGTTTACTCGTAAATCAATCAATTATTATTAATTGCGGGACATGAAAGGTGATGATCCGCTCCAGCCTGTTGGAGGAGGCGCGAAGACAGCCGAAAGTGGGTCTCGCGGCTAGTTACTATTGTCTTTTTATACTCTTTAGTAGCTCCACGCTATTTTATTTTTAAAAATAAATAAATTTGTTGTTATAAACATTTAACAAGCTCGCTTTTTTTTGGAGAGAGTTATGAAAGAGAAAGAGAGGGGAGAGAGTATCAACAACAACAACAACAACAACCGCCTCTGCATTATTATCAACAAGTGTTTAGTCGTCGTCTTCTTATAATTCCAAACAGCGCGACTTGTGTCAGTAATTTTAATTCGTTGACTTCCAGACAAGATCGTTTCTCACATACATAAATATCACTTCCCAAGCGAGAAAAATCATATTTCAATTGAATGGTGCCTAAATGGCCTTAGATGCCGAATTAATTCAAGTTTCATTTGCCATTTTGCCATTAACTTCATAAAAAAAATAAGGATGTATTTTATAAATATCTATATATGCCGGCCGATGAGAGCCAGTGTAAGGAAAATAATTGACTTTAATTTTTCAAAATAAGAAATACAATTAACTCAATGCTCAATTTATTTTCAGAAATTTGCTTCAGCCGCCCCATTTGGGAATTTAAGGTTTAGATGCCTATGAGACTGCAAAATTTCATTTCGAAATTGGTCAAACAGATCGTGACAGACAGACGGAAATTCTTTAGTTATATATATTCTAAAAATATATTTATTTATTTATTTCTTCCATAGACACTCGAAAGTGTGTGGAAGCGTCAAAATATACAGGACTATACACATAAAATAAAAAACACATACATGAAATTACAACAATAACAGAAGAACACAGCATTAAATTGTCTTGAGTGAGAAAAATTCTTCTTTTTTTTTTTTTTTTATTATGCCGGGTGCCAAAGGCTATCCCTATAATACATTACATAACATTTTACAAAGAAAAACAATATGAATACAAAATATATCAAAACCAAATAAATACAACATTAAAACAACACAAAAACAATATAAATACAAAATTAAGGCAAAACAAAAACAATATCAATACAATATTAAAAACAAATCCAAAACAATATAAATACCATATTAAAACAAATACAATGCAATACAAACATGAATATAAAAGATATTCTAGATATATAAATAAGACCGGAAAGCTTGCTTTAGATACTGATGTTTGCGGATTTGAAAAATTGTTCAACAGCTTCTATAGTTTCTTTGGTAGGGTTTTCTAGGATTTCTTTCATTGAAGGTAGGTCTCTAAAATGGGGGGATATGGCCTGTTTGAATCCTTGTCTTTGGGTCACGAAGAATTCTTCTATTGAGTATATAGGATTTTCATGAAGCATCTTCTTTAATTTTTTCTTAAACACAACTATATTTTTTGCCGATTTCAATTCTTTGGGAAGAGCATTAAAGATCCTGAGGCCCATGCAGTTCAGAGATTTCTCTCCATTCTAAAGTCATCCCGCCTTCTAGTATTGAAGAAATGGATATCTCTGCCGGTCTTAAATGAATTTTGAGATTTAAAAGCTCATTTCCAAAATGTAGAGTGCTGTAACGGTCAGAAGACCCAACTTCTTGGAGGTTATTTTGCAGCTTGCCCACCATCCAGATATCTGGGAGCCTGTTTCTGGGACGTTAGACCCTTCACGGCAGCCCTCGAAGAACCCCACAGAGTGATACCAGATCTTATTCTTGACTCGATCTCGGCGAAGTAGAAAGACCTTAGTTGATGGGATTCAAGAAGGCATTTAAGTTGCCTCATTTTATAACATGCCGAGTTAATATTTTTAGTCAGTGTTCTGCAGTGGCATTCCCATGATGAATTCTGATCTATCGTCACTCCAAGCATGCAGAAATCATCAACGCATTCCACCTCTTTATCTAATAACTTTAGGGACGCTCTACTAAAATCCCTACTCTGCAAAAAGCTCCTCGTCACATTTGTTGGAAATCAATACGGTAGTGTTCAATAAAATTTTATCACTTAGCTACGGGATTGAAATTTTGTATTTAATTTAGACAACCCCCTAAAGCGTGAAAATAAGCTTTTAAGCAAAATCGGCCAAAAAGTACTAGTACTTTACTGATGCATTTTTTCAGTTTTGTTTGATTTCCTCAAAATTCACTTTAAAGATTTCGATTATAAATCAATTAATTTTTTGATGCTCTTTAAAATGTATATTCTCATTTTGTTTTTGAAATTGTTTAAAGCACTCTTTACTCGTAATTAAATAGTTTATGTTTATATATTTTACATTTTTAATTCTATTGCACTGCCGGAAAATAAATATAGGCCAGCACAAGAAATCTGGTGTGGCAAGCATAGAACACAATTAGCGAAGCCAAGAGAAAGTTGTGTGCTGTTCGTTCAGTCACACCAGATTTTCTTTATCATACTTTAATTTATGTAAGGCATTTTCACAAACAAATTCAATTTAAAAATTTTAGATGGGGATTGGCCAAAAAATGCCCATAAAAATCCTTCAAGTTGTTTAGACAGAGCTCATGTCAGAATTACAAATTGAAATAATTTTATTATTCAATAATTAATAATTTATACTAAATTTTATCTTTAATTAAATTTTATATTTTGTAATTTTTTTTTTCTGTTTATAAATTTAACATCTTAAATGCTGGAATCTAATAAATAGATGTCGAGGCAAAAAATATGGTGTGAAAAGCTCAGGACACAACTCTCATTGACTGAAAGTTGTGTACTGTGCGGCGGCCAGTCACACCAGATTTTGAAAAATAAAAACATGTTTTATTTTAAATTCTCTTTTCTTAGGGATATAGTAATGTTTTTGGGTTTTGAAATTACGTAAAAAAAATAAACTTTTATTTTTATTCACAATTTTACAAAATTTGGAGTCGTGAATTCGTACATTTGAAAAGTAATTTTGATTGGTAGAAAATACATATGGATTCGTTGGTTGACAATTTGAAAAAGCTCGGTCGAGCGACATGGACCTATATTTATAGACTTTTGTCTTGCAGCACGTAGGCTGGTTTCATTCCTTATCGTTGTCGATTCAGTGTGTTTTGAACATCACAATATATTTAATTTCTATAAAAATTAAAAAAAAAAGACGAAATTTTTGTTTCCCAGGCTTAATCATTTTGGTCAAGATCAGGAAAAAATTTTAATTCAAAACATGTAATAAATATTTGATTCGTTAAAAAAAATTCCCTTCTTGTTAAGTAAGAACTGATGGAGAATTATAAATAAACTAGAAATGGACAGACAGACAGACAGACAGACAGAGGGACTTTCAAGGACAAATTGTGGACAAATTAAAAAAAAGTCTTTTTTGCCCCATTTCTTGGTTACTACACCAATTTTATGTAATTATACCCTCATAATTCGATGATTAAAAATAAAATAAAAAGCATCACATCTGAGTGACCTTTGAATATCTGCTGCACGGTGTTCTTTCATTTCCCTAACCAGGAAGTTATTAATCTTTTAGATGGCATTTCCTATCTCTCTATTCATAAGGGCACAATCGGTGGGTTTTTAATATTAAAATGTAAAAAAAAAAAAATGCCCATAAAAATCCTTTAACTAGTTTCAAAGTCCATTAAAGAATTATAATTTGCAATATTTTACTTATATCCCACAATTATTATTTTGTAATTATTTATTTAAATTAAATTTTATTTATTAATTGTCTTTAATTTTTCAATGTATTCATCTGTCAAAAAAAAATATATTTTAATTTATTATCGCACTTGGGCTTGGTGTAGTTGGCCTGTAACATATACGAGTATATACTAGCCGGAAAGCCCGCATTCGGCCTCTAAAAAATAATTGCTTACTTAAATTTTAATCAAACCTGAGAGAAACCGAATTCATTGCATGCCAGGGGTATCAAATTTCAATCTCCATTTTACAGACATTTTGTTCATAGAGCTAGCTCAAAACGTATATTTCCATTCAATTTTTCTCTACATAGGCAGGAGATTAATGTCTTTTGACGTGACAACGTCTTAGTTTTATTTCTAACAAACATTTCAAAGTTCAAGGTGTTGAATTCATCTTTATATTGTTTTTTTTTTTTTTTTTTTTTTTTTTTTTTTTTAGTTGAAATAATCTTATCCGCCATCTTTAAAAGATGACAATTTTCAATCCTTTTAGATTTTAAATAAATAATAAGTCAATCTAACCTTTTTGTTGATTCATTCGTAAATGTAAAGGTAAAGGATTTTCTTTCTAAAAGGTCATCAGAAAGAATATTTGTTAAATATTTATAAAGTTAGATCATTGGGTGAGACATTGAGCAATCTTTATTAAAAAAGATAGTGTCGGTTAATATATTTATTATATTATAGAATGATATTTCTCGTGGCAAAAAATTCGATATTTTAATGGTAATACACGTTTTGAAAGTTCAAAAAATAGAATATTTCACGAACGAAAAGGGTTATGAGTTTGAAATTTTATATTTAAGTTAGGATGGGACGTGACACGAAGCTTTTGAACAAAATTGGCTAAAAGAGTACTTGTACTTTACTGATGTACTTTTTCATTTTTTTTTTTTTTCAATTTTCTCAAAATTGTATTATTTTTTAGATTCTCTTTAAAATGTATATTCTCATTTTATTATCAAACTTGTTTGAAGGCCACTTTACTCTTGAACTTCATAGGAAAGATAGGAGACCAGGGTAACAAAGCATAAATATTTTCCCATATATATTTTACATCTTGGATTTTAATATATCGGTGAAAACTAAATATAATTCGACACGAAAAATCTGGTGTGACAAACACAGAACACAACTTTCAATTAGGTAAGAGAAAGTTGTGTGCTGTGCTTAGCCAATCACACCAGATTTTTTCGGATTTATCGCGAATCACGGGCTCTTCAGCTCCTTTATTAACTAGTACAATAGCCTCTAAGCCTGCGTGCCTTTATTTCCGCCAAAATAAAAAAAAAGTTGTAATACTTTCCTCCGCAGTGGGAAAGTTTTGCAATTTTGTTGCCTATTTATTTAATCTGGAGTGTTTTGCAATTTAATTTTTCTTCTATTTTAATAATTTGATCACGAATATTTATTGTGTCAGTCAGATTTATCCCAAACGCCCTTTTTGAAAAAGAGAAAGGAAAAAACGGAGCTAATGAGCTGTTAATTTTGTTTCTTTTTTTGTTTTGTTTAAGTGAATATGGATATTAACTCTGAGACTATATAGAGGTATTTGAGTTTGCAAACGAACAGGTTTCATGTCTCTCTCTCTCTCTCTCTCTCTCTTACTTGCTTAGCGTCGGCCTTGCTGTTTGTTGCCTTCTTTCTTTCTCTTTTAAAGATCTTCTCTTCTTAAAAAAAAAAATCCTCTTTAAAGAAGGAGAGATAATAATTAAATAGATAGCCTGTTTATTTATTTATTTATATCACTTGCTGATCTTGACATTTAAATCTCTCTTGTTGCATTTGCATGCATAAAATTAATATTATTTTGAAACAGGGATTGATTACAGGGGTCGGCATCAGGATAACAAATTTCCTTTTTATAAATAAGGTTTTTGTAATTATAACTATCAAAAAAAAAAAAAAATACTAACAATAAAATCAGGGTTTGACGAAATACAGTGGCTGTTGTATTAAACAATAAGAGGCTAAGGTAGTTTTTTCTCACCTAACTGCCTGGCTGCCCGCTCCTTTAGCCTCGTATTGTTAATAAAATCAGGGGTTAAAGAAATCAGCACACAAATTTCTTGGTTGTGTTTTGTTCCTGTCACACCAGATTATTTATAGAAACCCTGAAAACGTGTATTTCCATCACAAAATCCCGAAAATGCAATACTTTTTTTCTACTACTCGATTGTGTTCTGTGCTTGTCATGCCAGATTGCTTGAGACCCTGAAAATGTGTATTTCCTTTGAAATCTTAACATGCATTTTATTTATTTCCAAGAAAAATGGGCTATCCAACAGGAGTAAACTCCCAATTAGTGGAAAGCACTACTACTAATAGTAAAAGTAGTTAACAAAATAGAACATATTGAGCCATATGAACTATATAGGCGGCATACTGGTTGTCATATATTTATGATAATTTCCCCCGTTTCATCCTTTTTTGGTGAGGGGTTCCAGAGTTGTGCGGGTGGAGAGTAAGTAAGAGGAGAGAGAGAGAGAGAGAGACCGCGCCTTTATCTTTTAAAAGCCAACACCAATAACAACAACAACAACAACAACAACAGAAACGACTGTTGTATGTCGATGAGCTCATCTCACGAATTTGCTCTTTTACTTTTAGCAAGCTCTCTCTTCTCTCTCTCTCTCTTGCTATTAATATTTGAACCGATACCAAGCTTTTTTTTAACAACTTGTTTGATTACTAATATGAGCCAAAAGAGTCAGACTAAAGTTATTTTCCTTTAAGTATTTTATAAATACCTATCTATATATTCCTTTAGAGAATCAAAGGAAAAAATATTGAATTATATAATAATTTTTATTATTTTTAATTTGAGAGATATTATATAATTATAATTGAGATTTATTTATTTTAATTGTTTTTTTTGTTCTCTAAAACTAGTGGAAGAATTTTTATGGGTCTTTTTTTTACTTTTTCATAGTAGCTATATAAAGAGAAAGTATTGTAATCGTCAAATAATTCGACTTCGAAATTTTGATGATTCTCCACGTTTTAGACCTCCCTGAGTAACAAAAAAAAAAAAAACATTTTGGGCATTACGTCTGTGTGTGTGTGTGTGTGTGTGTGAACACGATTGATTAAAACTCAAAGCAGACAAATCGATGAAATTTGGTATATGCTCCTTACGTGGTACACAAAAATTGTAGATTTCCATCAACTTTTGGAGTAAATACGTCACCTGGAAGTAGTACTTTACCTAAAAAGTTTTTTTGAAATTTTCAATTTTCTTGTCATATTATGATAAAATACTCTATTTTAAAAAGTTTTTATCCTTTGACATTTTTTTGAAAACTGAATAGTTTTTGAAATAATCAACGAAGAAAAAGACATTTTTCGTTAATTTTTCGTAATTGGTTTATTTACGTTTTTTAATGATACCCGATTGGGACAATTATTTCTCTTTCGAAAGAAGAGAAATAGAAAAATTTATTTTGTTTTTAGGTTCCGTCAAAATGACGGCTTGCGGGATCGAAAGTCCGGACATTCTAGTGTTAAGGCAGGCGGACGGACATGTATTTGTATATATATCTCTCTCTCTCTCTGGAATTTTTTTAACCAATTCTTTATGCATTCCACCTGTTTTGAAATGTTATTGTGGTGCAATTCAAGTGAATTGTAGCCATTTGATAAAATTCACGATTCGCCCTTGGGCGTCGTCGATAGAGTTCCCTATTTAGAAGGGGAAATTATACATATCGTTTTCTTCACTACTTGGTGTAATTTAGTCGGCATTCATAAAAATATTCCCTAGGCTACACACATAACTCCTAAAAAGATCTTTTGAACTTTATTCTCAATGCCAAAATGAAATCATAAACAGAGAAATCTTCTAAGGTCCACTGGTTGCATACATTTTTCATTTTTTTTTTTTTTTTTTTTTGCTTATCTCTCCTCTTTCTGCTCTGGTCTTCTTAGAGCAAATATTTTTTAAGCGATGATGGATTCTGTTTTTGGCTGGCTGTTTGATTTAGAATTTATGGAAACATTCTCTTTCCTCTCCTTTTATTTTTGTAATCGTCCGTCAGAAAAAAATGTCCCATTAAAATCCGTCAACTAGTTCATGAGAGAAATAAAAACAATTAAAATAATTAAATCACACGATTATTTTATAATTAATTGCTTATATTTTAAATTCAAACAATTAATAAATTTTAATTATTGTCAAATATATAATTAGTTAATTGTTTGAAATAAATTTCGAAAAATAATTTTTAAATAAAAAGACAAAAATTAAAATCATTAATTATACAAAAAATAATTGTGTGATTTAATTATTTTGTTTTTATTTCCCGCAAAGACTCAGAAAATAGATGGGGGTTTTTATTGGGGGGTTTTTTTTGTTGTTTAGAGAAGTGGCTGTCTGACGGCTAAAGGTAAAAACAGAATCCTCCAAGTTTATTAATAATATTATTTTTATTTTATTTATTATAGAATTTTTTTTTTTGTTTTTTTGTTTGGTAAATACGCGTGAGCAAAAGCGTGAAAAACGTTTTGAGGTTTTGTGATTGCAAAGATGAGATCATCCGAATATTATTATAAGAAGAAAAAGGAATCGATTGAACACACAGATGGATGGATGTTGAATGGAAACAAATGAACCAGAGATTGAAGAAACAAAAAAAAAAAAAAAAAAAAAGAAGCGGTAAAAGAAGAAAAAAATAAATAAATAAAGAAATCAAACATTTTAATAAATTTGAATTTAAAGAGAATTAGTGAAAATAAAAAAAAAGTATTGCAATTGCAAAAAAATGACATTTTTTTAAGAACTACTTCCACCATAAATAAAAAAAAATAAAATGTTCCGTAGATAAAAAAAATCCCCATTAAAATCCGTTAATTAGTTTTTGAGGTGGACTGTTCAGTTCTTTTTGGCTGTTTGATTTAGAATTTGAGATATATGGAATGAAGGCGGATGAAATTACAGCTTCTTTTTTAATGCATGAACGTTTCGGTCGCTGTTCACGATCTTCATCAGATCGACATGTTGATTATTTTAAAAAATGACACAATATAAACAAATCCAAATAAAAAAAAAACTCTAAAATAACCATTTAAAAATAAAAATAAAAGGAGAGGATGTCAAATAAAATAATAATAATATTAATAATAATAAAATAAATAAATAAAATAAAAGATAAAATAAAGAGAAATAATAATTTGACCTTTGTACTTTTTTTATTTACTGTATATTCCAATGTTGCAAGAAATAAATTCTTTGTATTTCTCTCTCACCTTCTCTCGATTGAGAGACGAGAAAAAGAAAGAGAGAGTATGATTGATCGGAGAATATAAAAAGGTGATGGACCAAGTGGACGATGCTGTTGTCTTCGATTACATAATCATTTGAGAATCCCAAAGAGCGTGGGTGGATGAACAACAACAACAACAACAGGGAGGAGGATTTGAATGATAATTGCATTCCAACACGGAAGAAGAAAGTAGTCTTTTATTAAAAGCGCAAAAATATAATTTTTATTAATTGACGTTTCGGATTGTTAATCGTTCCCTTCTTCAGAACTTGATATTTATTTTTATTACACTAAATGATTGGTTCTTACTACACTTTATCTGATTTCCCGGAGGTGGGGGTCATTCACCTTTGGGATTTGCATAATAATGGGGCTTCGCACATTGTTGGGATTATAATTCAGAGAGAACAAAATAGTGAAAAACTTGTTTCTTACTAAATTCAATTTTCCATATCTATATGTGCGGGAATAAAATTTAAAAAATATTTAAAAAATAAAAAAAAAATATTAAAAATAAATTTAAATTAAATTAAATTATTAAAATAAATAATATTTAATATTTAATTAGTCATCAATTGTTGTTTATTATTTAAATTATAAAATTAAAAAAAAATAATTAGGCCTATCAATTAAAATTTAATATATAAAATTAATTATAGAATAATAATTGTGAGATTTAATTATTTTAATTTTTATTTAATTATGGACTTTGAAACTACTGGACGGATTTTTTTTTTTTTGTTTACTGTGTAAATTCCTCCGAGTTGTAATCACTCAAATACGATAAATTTATTTATGATAGCCTAGTGTAAAAAAAACATTTTGTTCAGAGGTTGAAAAATATTTTTAATTGTCAATTCGTCTAAAAAAAAATTGATTCACATCACATCTCATTTATACATGCTGACGTAAATTAAATACCTAATTAAGACAATTATTTCAAATTGTTTAAAAAAAAACTTTTTTTTTTTGTTAGCCTATTTACAGGAGGCCTATATAAAAAAAATTTAATATTTTTGTGACCGAACATTAATTATGGAAATATTTTCAATTAACAATTATTTTTTATTATCTACTTTTCTTATTTATGGAATTTTTTTAAAAACAAATCCACCAAAGTTATGTCATGCGGTTAGTAGATTCTCTTACGAAAGGAGAGAAGTGCATGCAAATGCCATAATGACTATAAGATAAATACATAATGAATGAACACTTATTAAAATTTCTTTTCCAATTGGCTTTTTTAAAGTAGGTTAAAAAAATAAATAAATAAATTAAGCAATAATTAATAACTCAACAAAAAATAAATATAATACATAATAATAAGAATATAAATATGCAATATGGAATTTGTTTATTTTTGAAAAAAAAAAAAAAAAACTTTGTAGTTATATTTACACCGAACGACATGTCCGATTAAAACGAAATTTGATCAAGAACTCAAGACAATATAAACTTTTGAAAACAATCCGACCAAAAGAACTGGTACTTTATTTGACGTTCAAACATTTAAAAAAAATCAAAATTGTTAGTTTTTTTTTTGTCGTATTAATGTACATTTAATTTTTTTACAATTTTAAAAGACAAAATATAAATCGAAATCATCGGCGTTCTTTGAGCTCTGAAATCAATTAAATTTGAAAGATGATTAAAGAAACTAAACTTATTCCCTTTTATCCCTCAGGCATTTTCATTTCATTTTAAGTTCATCTTTATAATTAGATGCATTTCTAAAGGCACGCTTCAATGATTTCTCTTTCTTCTTCCTCATAGGATGGATTTATTGCAAAAGCCCTCCAGGTGAGCGAAATGAAAATACATCCATTAAAAAAAAATCTGGTGTGACTGGCGCACAGCACACAACTTTCTCTTACCTTCGGTAATCGAAAGTTGTGTACTGTGCTGTCACACCAGA
Organism: Euborellia annulipes; assembly: GCA_023213315.1. Lineage (NCBI taxonomy): Eukaryota > Metazoa > Arthropoda > Insecta > Dermaptera > Anisolabididae > Euborellia > Euborellia annulipes. The sequence goes on from JAKCPI010001339.1 coordinate 58,602, forward strand.
TTTTTTGTGTCGACATGTATTTAGTTCCCGGCAGTAGGGTACAATTGAATTCAAGATGTAAAATTTACAAGTATGGGAAAATATTTATATTTTGATACCATGGCAACCATTTCTCCTATCTTTTCTATGGAGTACAAGAGTAAAGTGGTCTTCAGAAGATTTCAATCACAAAATGAGAATATACATTTTATAGAGAATCTAAAAAATAATTGATTTTTGAATTAAAAAAAAAATCGTTGGAGCAAATTTTGAGAAAATCGAAAAAAAAACTGAAAAAGTGCATCAGTAAAGTACTAGTACTCTTTGGCCGATTTTGTTCAAAAGCTTCGGGTCACGTCCCATGGGGGTGCCTAACTTAAATATAAAATTTCAACTTCCTAGCTCTTTTCGTTCTTGAGATATTTTGTTCACAGACAGACACACACACACAGACACACAGACAGACCATGTCGCGAAAACCACTTTTTTGGATTCAGGGGACCTCAAAACGTGAAGATCCATCAAAATCTCGACATCGAATTTTTGACATGAATCCAATACTTTCTCTCTATATATATATTACATATATACATAGGTAAGAGAAAGTAAAAAAAAGAGGAGGAGGGTTTAATTGGAGGGGAAGGGGAAAAACAATGAATTCATTCCTTGCTTGTATTATAAATAAATAATTGATAATTCTTTTTAATAAAATCTGGCTGGTTTTAAACTATCACTGCGAAATTCAAAAAAAAAAAAAGACCCATTAAAATCCGTAAAGTAGTTTCAGAGCATTGGAAAATCTCACAACAAGATGATTATTTATTCTTATATCATTAATTATACGGTATAACAATAATTATGAGATTTAATTCTTTATTTAGCTTTCTGTCAGTAATAACAACGCGGGCTCCGAAACTAGTTGACGAATTTTTATGGTATTTTTTTTTAAAGTTTTAAGATTACCTTTATTTAGACAAAAAAAAAATTAATTTTAATTAAAATTATTTTTGATTTTTCCAAATAAGGAGTAAATTTTTCTTCATCTGTCAATTCATCATCTTCAGCTTGATCCTCTTCCATTTCTAAATCATTCCCTTATGTACATTCTCTTTCGAAATGTCTAGAGAAGTAAGAAAATTATCTTCTTCCTCCTCAATGAGGTCTAGAATAGCCAAAATTTCCTTCAAGTTTTTAATAATAAATTTTTTGGTCGAATTACACCCTTTAAGGACCGGATACTCCTAAAAATATCTAAAAAACGATATGAAAATAAAATAATATTTATATATTGAATTATTATGAATTTACCTGAAAATATTTTTAGCCCAAAATTTTAAGAAACGCTTAGTAGGCCGATAAATAAATTATAGGTCTAATGAAAAAGTTAACGTCACTCTGAGCGATGACAGGAAAATGATCTACTGAAAGAGCCATACTGATCTCTGGCAGCATTTTAAGGAAGGACCTCCAAGTTGATGAAATATGTTTTAATTATTTATTATTAAAAGAAAATATGTTTTAATTAAACCTAAAACACCAAGTGATATGTTTCAATAAACTATGAATTTCGACACTTGTCAGGTGTATTGAAACATATCACTTGGTGTTTTTAGTTTTAATTAGTAGCTTTTTAAAGAAAGAGAATATTTATATATATTTTTTTTTTGTAAATTTTTAAGCATGAAGATGACTCGATGGATAAATTGCAAAATGATTTATCGTGAGAAGAGTGAATCCATTTGGCCGACCTTGGAGAGAAGAGTCTCATCATCAACATCAAGTGGCTGAGTGTCTGTCTGTCTGCCTCTCTTTCTCTGTAGATAATGGTCCGACATGAACGTTCTTCGTGAAACACGCCATTCATTTAAGAAAAGAAAATCATATTGCAAAGAATACTCGGGAAACCTGATGTATCTTGACCCTATGGTGTTTTTGAAGCCATCTTTTTTCGAAGCTTTATGCCACATACTCATCCCACATTCCCTCTGAACAAGTGTTCTGTGGTACCTTAGACCGCCATGTTGGATCCTAGATCCAACTTTTTCCTTTTTTGAATATAAATTCACTCGTACACCAGCATGCCACGAAGCACAACGGATGTAAAACGGAAGCCAATCAAGATCGAGAAAGCTGTGGTGATTTCCAAATCACTGACTGTTCATGCCTCTGCAAATAACTTCAACATATCTAAAACTACATAAAGAGATTTGTACATTCCGAAAAAGCAACTTATTCAGACATCCACAATAATAATGTTGAGTGTTTACGGTTGAAGAAAAGGAGCTAGTGATCGAGTAGATAGAAAAAAGCGGGCCATCTGACAAATTCGAAAATTGGCATACCAATTCGCTAACCGAAACTTGGGATAGAATCCAGATGACTAGTGAGTTGTGGTTACGCTAAATATGGGGGTTTAATCTCTTTAAGAAGACCTGAGGTTGGTGGGTCTGTAACTTGAAGGCAGTCTTAGAAAAACATCCCCAGAATTTGGAACTGCGGTGAAAGTGGACTCTCCATAGGGTCTATCCATTTCAAGTGATACAGCAGGGGTCGCTCGACCATTTTGTAAAAAAATAATATTTTTTCCTAGATTCCTACATTATTTCTGAGTTCAAAAGTGATTTTAAAAATTTTTTATCTCTTTTGGTACTGCTACGGCGGCCATTTTTGTTTTGCAAAACGCGCTAATTTTGGCGTATTTAAGGGTTTGCGTTAACTTGTATAACTCAGAAACCATTAATTCTAGAGTGATGAAACAAAAACCATTTTAATCAGGAAGAAACAGCCTAAATATTATCTCCAGTACATATTTACTGAAATATGGATCAAAAACAGTCTGCAACCCAATCAACATTGGGGTAAGAAAACGGAAAAATTTCAATTTTTGAAGGCATATTACCTTTGGAAAGAATACAATCTCAGGCTTGATTTTTTTTTGTGTGTAGCTATACACTAGTACTGCATGTATTTTAAATATCAACCCTGAGACTTAATTCCTTTAAGAGCTACAAATTTTTAAAAACTGAAATTTTTCAAAAAATCCAAACTTTGAGCCTCAATATCTTTGTTGGGACAAAGTTTAAAAATCTGAAATTTTTACCAGCAAACCCTCTTATGGTTGTTATACTGCTGTATAAATTTCATCTTTGAGATTTTGTTTTAAGCCAAGTTACAATATCATGAAAATCACAAAAAACCCTTAAGCTCGGCCAATACCTCTAGTACTGTAGATAGCTTAGATTAAGTTCCAGGTGTAGGCAATTATTTTACTTAATGTAAACTTAACCTATTTAAATGTAATGTCTTGCTTTTGATGTAAAATAATATGAATTTTTGAAATTTTAAATAACTTTATCACGTTATTTTCAGGTTTACAAAAAAAAAAAAAACTTTGTACATTTACTCAATTTTTCTGGCTTATTTATAAATTTCATTTTCATAAAGAATATTAAAAATTACACAAACACACACTGTTTTCTTGACATAGAAATATGTACAAATTATTTTTTACTGGTTAGTGTTTTATTCCTGTACCGGACAGTAGTAATGTTAAGTGCTTCATAACCTCACTAGCAACTGATTATGAAGAAAATGTGTAATTTTTAATATTCTTTATGAAAATGAAATTTATAAATAAGCCAGAAAAATTGAGTAAATGTACAAAGTTTTTTTTTTGTAAACCTGAAAATAACGTGATAAAGTTATTTAAAATTTCAAAAATTCATATTATTTTACATCAAAAGCAAGACATTACATTTAAATAGGTTAAGTTTACATTAAGTAAAATAATTGCCTACACCTGGAACTTAATCTAAGCTATCTACAGTACTAGAGGTATTGGCCGAGCTTAAGGGTTTTTTGTGATTTTCATGATATTGTAACTTGGCTTAAAACAAAATCTCAAAGATGAAATTTATACAGCAGTATAACAACCATAAGAGGGTTTGCTGGTAAAAATTTCAGATTTTTAAACTTTGTCCCAACAAAGATATTGAGGCTCAAAGTTTGGATTTTTTGAAAAATTTCAGTTTTTAAAAATTTGTAGCTCTTAAAGGAATTAAGTCTCAGGGTTGATATTTAAAATACATGCAGTACTAGTGTATAGCTACACACAAAAAAAAAATCAAGCCTGAGATTGTATTCTTTCCAAAGGTAATATGCCTTCAAAAATTGAAATTTTTCCGTTTTCTTACCCCAATGTTGATTGGGTTGCAGACTGTTTTTGATCCATATTTCAGTAAATATGTACTGGAGATAATATTTAGGCTGTTTCTTCCTGATTAAAATGGTTTTTGTTTCATCACTCTAGAATTAATGGTTTCTGAGTTATACAAGTTAACGCAAACCCTTAAATACGCCAAAATTAGCGCGTTTTGCAAAACAAAAATGGCCGCCGTACCAGTACCAAAAGAGATAAAAAATTTTTAAAATCACTTTTGAACTCAGAAATAATGTAGGAATCTAGGAAAAAAATATTATTTTTTTACAAAATGGTCGAGCGACCAATTATTTTTTTTCTGTATCACTTGATATGGATAGACCCCATAGTTCAAGACCCCCCGACGAAGGATTAATGACGAGTGCCGAAAGAGGAACAAATATGGGTTTATACCACAAATGCTTATCCTCACCCCGCTTTAACTGAAATCATTCCGAGCAAACCCTTCTGGTCGGTCCAACGAGTTTTTTTTTAACGTTTTTGGAACATTTTGTAAAATATAGTGGAACCCATCATGGATAACCATGAGAGCCACATTACTATTTCTTCAAATCAAAAGGCAAAAGATAAAGGAATAACCTCTTCCAAACCACAAGATGAAGCCACTAAACAGAACTGTTTTTGGTCCTTTTAATACGGCGATGAATGAATCAAGTAACACTGCTATCATTTATAATATTGGGAAAAGCATTTCCCATGACATTCACACCATCCAATATCATCAGCGGCTTCCAAGTTCCTTAAATTAAATTGATAGCTTCAGTCAACTACTGTGAACCCACGTCTTCAATATCTAAATCTGCATCACTCTCACTATCAGCTTCCCTGCTCCCTCTCCACTTGCTGCGGATCATTTGTAATTAAATTAAAAAGAACGAGCCTAAAAGAGGAGGGCATCTCTTGAGTGACATTTCATATTCGAATAAAGCACCTGGATAAAATCCTCTTTTTTTATTCCTTTTATTGTAGAATTGCAAGCTCACCTTTGGTTGAACATAAAAAGTGATTATATAATCCGACATTTTGATTTTTTTTTTTGCTGAAAATAAATGGCCGTCCATTAACACAGTCTTTTTGCATTAGTATCGCCTTCTGGGAGGTATTTATTTACCTATCCCTCTTTTCGAACAAAAACAAATTCTCAAATCAATTAATTATTGGTCTCTAAATTAATTTTTTTTTTTTTTTTATTTGAGGGAAAAGCCTTAAATTAAATTAAGGCATAAAATCCCTCAATAGCCTACAAAAAAAAAATCCCGGGTGTTTACCCCATGAGACGTAGCCACGCACCAATCCCAGTACCGGTATCGGTATCGGAAATTTTTTTTTTTTATTTGAGGGAAAAGCCTTAAAATACGGCAAAAAAACCTCAATAGCCTACAAAAAAAAATCATTCCCCGGTTGTTTACCCCTGGTGCATCGTGCACGCAGACACGCACCAACCCCAATACCGGTATCTGGCAGAAATTGCCATCAACCCGGTTCCAATGTTGTTAGTGAGAGGCGCCTTCCCCTCTCTACTCCCCAAAAATCAGTCTCTTTCGGGACTGGTTCGACGATCCCAAAATGAAATTTTATTTATTTATAACATTAATTATCTTATTGTAATTGTGAAATTTAATTTATATTTGAATTTTGAATTTTAACTTTGAAACTATTTGAAGGATTTTTATGGGTTTTTTTTTTTAATGTGTTGAGAATTTATTTATTTATTTTTAGTTTGTAGGCCTATTATCACCAATGGATTATTTTGAAGTATTTTTTTCTTAAATAAAAATATATCACTTAGTATTTTCATACCTTTGAAAATGACATTGAAAAATTTTTAATCTGGGGTTGCATTTAAGAAAAGGCGATTTTTTCGTCTTGACAAGAAAAATTCTTATTTATTTTTAACTTATATAATGCCAATAATAAAGAGGAGGTTTTAAGTAATACATGAAAATTAAATAAATAAAATAAAAACACTTCGTTATAAGTTTCAAAAATTTATTAAAAATTAACATAACTTTTGTTAATGAAACAATCAATTAATTAAAACAATTAAATTAACAATAATTAAAACAATTAATAAATCTTTAAAATTTATATTTATAAAATAAATTAAAATTTAAAATATTAAATTAGTTATATCAATAGAATAATAATAATGCCTACCTCCTATACCAAACGTCGCGGGTTCGGACCCAGGCAGTCCGATGATTTTATTTAAGCCATTTGGATACCAGATGACTTAAATAGAAATGCCTGACCCCACAATAGATATATTCTCTACAACGGTTATCGTCAAAGTCTTATATGGCCTAAGTTGCCGAAAAGGCTGTATGAATGTGTGTGTGAATGAGAAAATATGGGGATTGACTTCCCCGAGACTTTCTCGTATATTCTTTTGGAATTACGTCTGGGTGTGTGTGTAAACACGGTTGCTTAAAAACCAAAGCAGCTAGATCGATGAAATTTGGTATATGCTCCTTACACTAAAATTGTAGATTTCTATTAACTTTTGGAGTAAATACGTCACTTGAAAGTAGTACTTTACTTAAAAAGTTTTTTCAAAAATTTTGAAATTTTCAATTTTTTTGTTATATTATGATAAAATACTCAAATTGAAAAAGTTTTTATTCTTTGACATTTTTACGAAAACTGAATAGTTTTTGAAATAATCACAGAAGAAATAGAAAATATTCGTTAATTTTGATAAAAAATCAAAACAAAATCAAACAGGTGTCATTAAAAAAAGGGTAAATATAAACAAATGAATTTGTGAAACAAATGAATTTGTTTATATTTACCCTTTTTTTAATGACACCTGTATGATTTTGTTTTGATTTTTTATCAAAATTAACGAATATTTTCTATTTCTTCTGTGATTATTTCAAAAACTATTCAGTTTTCGTAAAAATGTCAAAGAATAAAAACTTTTTCAATTTGAGTATTTTATCATAATATAACAAAAAAATTGAAAATTTCAAAATTTTTGAAAAAACTTTTTAAGTAAAGTACTACTTTCAAGTGACGTATTTACTCCAAAAGTTAATAGAAATCTACAATTTTAGTGTAAGGAGCATATACCAAATTTCATCGATCTAGCTGCTTTGGTTTTTAAGCAATCGTGTTTACACACACACACACACACACACACACACACACACAGACATAATGCCAAAAATGGTTTTTTTGGACTCAGGGAGGTCTAAAACGTGGAGAAACATCAAAATCTCGAAGTCGAATTTTTTTACGATTACATAACTTTCTCTATACGAGAAAGTAAAAAGTGTGAATGTTTTTTTATAAAAAAAAAAAAAAGAATAATAATAATAATAATGGGAGATTTAATTATTTCTGTTTTTATTAATTCTTCTCTGAATCTACTTGACTTATATTTTTAATATTGTTACCCGGTACTAGTTTTAGACCAATTTAATGAGGACTAGCTGCACGGTTATTTACAATATAATAAATTTAATTTTTTTTCTCCCGCTCCCTTATTCGTAAGAGAGAGTAGGTTTTTATTTATAAACACAAGCACTAGTCCGTGTATTAATTAAGAAAGTGTCTCAACACTTGTCCTTATTAGGTCTTGACGCAGACTGAGAGCCAGTATGGAAATTAAAGCCTGGATATAAAATCGTTCCTTGTATTTAATAACCAAAAAATAGCTAAAATGTCTACATTTAAATTTTATATATAACGGAAAATTTATAAAAATTGATGTCTATCTGTCTTTCTATATGTGCTTTCTTTCCAAAGAAATAAACTCCCTTCAAGCTGATGTTTCGATCATCATTAGAGCTACAAATAAGGAAATTGAAAAGTATTGAATTCATGTCAAAAATTCGTGGTCGAAATTTTAATGAAAATACACGTTTTGAGGCCCCCTTAGTAACTGTCTCTCAAAATAAGTCTGTCGCGTTCTTATTTGACCGTTTAAATTTCGAAATGAATTAAAATTAAATATACAAATTAAACACTAGGTTATTTGATTCAAAGTTTTTATTAATTATAAAATTAACACTTGATACGTATTTCGACAATTCCTTGTCATCCTCAGAAGTGATTACACTCTAATACGTGAAAGTAGCAACATATACACACTAGAGGAAGTAGTATCAACTGCAATACATCATAGTAACAAGTTGGTCCTCTACTCTATAATGTTTCTACTTTCATGTATTAGAATTCCTTCAGACATTCTTGTCCAATTACAGGTAATAATCATAAAAAAAAAATTAATAAAATCTTTGAAACAAATAACCTAGTGTTTAATTTACCCATTGGAAAGCATTGGGTTTCTATCTCTTCAATTTATGAAAAATTAAATTAAATCTCTCAAATCAAAAATTATAAAATTGTCTTTTTCTTTTGACTGATACTCATAGGGTTATATAGATATATATTTATAAAATACTTTAAATAAAATAAGAAATTTTATGTTTGTCCTGAATGCTTTCCCAAACCACTGAACGAATTTTCACGGAGAAATTTTTTTAGGTCTTGTTTAAAGGGTTTAAAAAAAAAAAAAAACTTTCCCCCGGAAGCAGGCATTTCGGCTAGTTATTTATAAAGCTAAGTAGCCTCCCTTGTTTTGTATAGATCAATTAATTAATGAAGGTAATTGAAGCTCGAAACGATAGCGAATGGCGATTTGTCTCGCTGTCGTCAGTGAGTGTGCCAAGGACTTATTTGTTCTTTGAAGGAAGGCCACTCAGCTGATTAGAAATGGATTATTCTCTCTCCTTAGAGACCCTGAGTTGCCTATTTAGGGATGGACGGATCACGGAGGTATCTACTCTGCATTTGAATAGGAATGTAAAAAAAAAAAAAATGCTGCAACTACTCGTCCGAAAAGGATGAAATCTTTTATAAGCGAATAATCCCCGTGATTGAGAGCTTAGACAAATTGACAAAGAATAAAAGCCAAGAGAGTGGGTTCGGTTCCCAGCCAGTCCGATGAATTAATCAACTGTCATCAAAACGTTGACAGTAACAAAAAAAAAAAAAAATATTTTAATTTTACAAGATATTTTATTATTATTATTATTTGAAATTCCTATCGGCCCGTTTATTTACCCGAGGTGCTTTCGTGTACGAAGACACACACCTCAAACCCAACCGGCCTCTGGCCGTAGCCATCTACCGGCACCCCGTGAAGTTACATCATTTCCTATCTCTAACTCCTCCTCGTGCTTTCGTCTCTAGCTAGTGAACTAATCCTTATTTCTGGTTCCAACCGGGTCCTTATAACCAATCTCTTCTATGCTATGGAGGATGTCCTAGCTGAGGAGGGACTCCCTCAGCACCGACTCCTTTCGAAGAATGCATCACTGAGAGGGAACCTTCTTTACGTCCCTTCCACAGGACAGGATGTCACAGCAACTCCCTCTCCTGAGGGCTATTGTGGTGAGATCCAATATTCCAATCCAGTGCCTGCTTGAGGATTTGTTTACATTAGATAAATATTTTTATTTAATGAAAAATCCCGCACGCCCAGGATTTGAACAGGGATCTTCTTTGTAGAAGCCGACACCCTAGCTCACTACACCAGCGCGCCCCACATGATATTTTACAAAAAATTCATTAATTTATATGATTAATCATCCTATTGTAATTGTGAGATTTAATTTATATTTTAATTTTGAATTTTAACTTTGAAACTATTTGAAGGATTTTTATGGGGCTTTTTTCTTTTTTTAGTTTGTATTATAGAGGAAGAAATTCACAAATGGATTTTTTTTTTTTTTTGTCTTGTATAATATATATCACTTTTTTCATCTCTTTGTATTGTTATTGAGATAATAAAAAGCATTCTTATTTATTCAATTTCATTAACTTTAAAAAAAAAAAAAAAATTAGAGTTAAAAAAAAAACTTGGTTATAAATTTCAATTAAAAGGTTTTTTTTTTCATTTTTGAAACTTATAACCTAGTGTTTTTATTCTAAAGCTTTTATTTAATATATAATTTTTTCTTCTACGATTGATAATTTAAATTTGAATATTGAAATTATTTTTTTAACTCCAGCTCTGGATTAGAAGAAAAGTTTTGCAATTTCGTTGATTTGATTGTCCTTTTAAAGGAATTATTATTTTTTTCTCTCTTCTAATAGTGAGAGCGTCTTTTGTGTTGACAAGTGATGATGACCTTTATTGTTTATTTGTATAACAAACAGCAAAACTTTTGCTTTTTTTGTTTGTTTGTTTGCTAACACCTAATAATTAATTTAATTTTATACCTAAGTGAAATTGTTTTTAACAAAAACAAAAATTAATTCTTTTTTTTTTGACGTTTGAATTCTCAAAGAGAGATTAGAAAGAGTATGCAATTATACTCTTTTTATTTATTTAAATATTAATTGTCAAAGGAAAATGAGTTGTTAGCAAATCTCTTAAAAATAACACACAGTTTCGGCTTTATTGAAAAAAGGCCGAAACTGTTTCTTTTTTTAAATACAACTTTATTTCTTAAAAAAGAAATATTTTATTATGTTTCAGGAGTATCTTTCATCGGTAGTTAAAGGATCCGGTCGTCTTGAGTTGCCGATTGGAAGTCGAGATCTTGCATTAGCGCCTACCGGGCCACGGGTAGTCCACCAGTCAAACCAAAGTCATCGAGTAGTTGATACTGAAAGAACTAAAGAGACCAACGAGGCGACACCTGACGGCAAGGTCGTCACTCAGGTGAACTACGCCCTGGCCCTCACTTTTTACCATAACTAGACGTATACGGAGTTCAAATCCCTGTTCTTTGTGTGTCCGTCTATTTAAAAAAAACATAGTGTAGAGATAGAGTACTCGCTTCTTGTGCTGGTGAGAATTTAAATCGCCTTAAAGAAAAAAAAAATTATTAAAATTTACAAGTAGGCCCATAAACCAATAAAAAAACAAAACACCTTAAAAAGTTTTTTTTTAACCTGTTATTTAAAAAAAAAAAAAAAAATCCGTCACGTAGTTTCAGAATTACAAACTGATGAAAATTTAAATAATTACAAAAATTATTAATTAATAAATTAAATTATAATAATTAATAAAATTAAATTTCATTATTATTATTCTATGATTTATTAAATTTAATTTTTCATATTTTTATTTATTTCAACTACAGGGTGTTTAATAAAAGTGAATAATCGTTTAAGAAAAAGAAATTGATATAATCTAAAATACAAGGTGATAAAAAAAATAATATTTTTTTTTTTAGATTAAATATTTTTCTGAAATTTAGTGTAAATTAGATATAGAGAGATATATCTTTTAAGAGGAAAACGAATTTTTGAATTGTAAATTTAACCAGGAAAATATGGCGCGATGTCTAAAAATAAAAAAAAAAACATTTTCTTAATACTATTTATTTTGGTAAAACAAAAAACTTTCAGGGTTTTCAAAAATATGAACTGATATTAAGAAAATTATTTTTATTTTTAGTGGCGTATCATATTTTCCATTCAGTGTCATATCTATACGAAAGCTACAATTTAAAAATGTCGTTTTCCTCTTAAATTAAGTCCATCATGTTTTATAAAATATATTTAATGCAGATTCTAACTTATTAAAGAAAAAAAAAATATTATTTTTGATCACCCTGTATTTCAGATAGAAAGCGAAAAGTATCCTATGTTCATGTTTCTTAAAAAATCATCTTCAGAGATTCGCTTATGAAACACCCTGTACTATATAAATAACAAAAATATGAAAAATCAAATCTAATAAATATAATTAATCATAGAATAATAATTATGGGATTTAATCATTTAAATTTTTATTTGTTTGTAATTCTGAAACTACTTGAAGGATTTTTATGGGGCTTTTTTCAATGGATTTCTACAGGGTTTGGGAAAACCTTTGGGGTGTTTTTTTTTTATTAGCTTATACTTTTAAATTTTAATAATTTTTTTTTTCTTTAAGGCGATTTAGATCTCTATAATTGGATGGTGGTAACCTGAAGTGAGTTCCTAACCACCAGTGCAAGAGGCGCGTACTCTACCACTGCGCTATGGGTCTTTTAAATAATTAAAGTTTCTTAAATTAATTCTCTAAAATTTTTAGATTTATTACTAGCATAATGCTTATTGTTCAAGATTGAACGGACAGTCGAACGAGAGGAGATCGGAGAGACTGAAGACCCGGATGACTCTGCCTCGGGTCCGAAGAAAGCCTCCTCGGCAGCCGTCAAAGACTCCCATCAAGAGAGCACAGAGAGATACGTCAAAACACGGGACGAGGATCTTGTCGAGTATCTCGCTGACGGCGTTAAGGTCTTTTTTCTTTTGTTTAATCTTGAAATATATAAATAAAAATAAATATTTATTTGTCCTGAAAAAAAAAAATGCATTCCGAAACTACTGAATAAAGATCTGGGGTGCTTTTAATCTATTATTAATCATATTAAAGTTAAAGAACTTCACTTTTATTACGCTCAATTGGTAATAAAAAAAAACTTGTCCGCTGATGCTAAGGAGTCTAGGGAGGCCAAGCTCCCTCGGCGGGCATTGCGGATAGTATTATTATATATCTCTCGTCATTTTATTATTAAAAGAAGCAGATTTAAATATTTATTTTTATTTATTTTAAATAAGATTTATATTTATGTCATGAAGAGGAGGGGGGGGGGGATTTCCTCAATAATCAAGGGACTGATTTTTGAAAGAAACCGACCCCTAATTGACTCAGATTAAAAAAAAAAATTGTTATTTTTTTCTCTTAGAAACAGATTCTCAGGTTACTTACTGAATTATTTAAAAAAGAAAGAAGAAAGAAACGAGACGCAGATAGGCCCTAATTATATCAATCCTCTTTAAAATGGGGTTCGAAACGTCGACAGAATATAATTGTTATTTTTGGCTTCTACCCTCTCTCTCCTTAGCCATCACCAAAAAAAATAAAAATTTTATTTTGTTGACGTTTCGATGGCTAGTCGCTCTCATCTTCAAGATCATGTTCGATTGATAACTTTCTTTAATTCAAGTTTAAATCCATTACATTTACAATAAGATTCTAATTAATAAAACAAAATAATATTTATTTAGGTTGGAGAGGGGATGCGTTTCGTGTCCGAGAACGTGGAAGCGGAACGTTCAGGTGTGCCGTTGAATAACGACGGCAACACCACCACCCTCGATGGGGGAGAATGGGATAGCCTTTCGACAAGAATCCGGAGGATGCGAAGACCCGCGGCGGCCAATGGGCATACAGGTGAGGGATGACGTCACACATCCGTCACCCCCGTTGACTGCATTTCAAAGTTTGTTCTTTTCCAGGCGGCCTGACGGCGGCGAATGCAGCAGCTGCAGCGGCTGCAGAACGTCAAGATGCACTTACGAAGCGACCACTTGATTTCGATCAAGAAGAGGAGACACGTAAAATGGAGACAAGTAAATGGTTAGAGCACCATTTTGGAAGTGAATCAACACGATCTAGTCGCGATTCGGCGTTAGATATTGATGAGGATCCGATTAAAAGTCAAACAGCGGGAGCGGGAGTAGTCAACGGCACCGTCATACGCAATGGTTGGTAACGCGGTACTAGTACTTTACTAATGTACTTTTTCAGTAAAAAAAAAAATATCATTTTTAATCACCCTGTATTTTAAATAGAAAATCATGCACAGATTCACTCCCTAAAATAATGACATCCTATTATGAAACACCCTGTAGTTTATAAATTACAAAAAAATATAAAATTTAATAAATATAAATAATCATAGAATAATAATTATGAGATTTAATTATTTCAAATTTAAAATCTAATTATTTTTATCTGTTTCTAATTCTGAAACTACTTGACGGATTTTTATGGGATTTTTTTCCAATGAATTTTCACAGGCTTTAGAAAATTTTTAACCTGTTTAAAATTTAAAAAAAAATTTATTAGTTTATATTTGAATGAATTTGATTGAAATTATAGAAATCAATTTTTTTTTAGATTCTCTTTAAAATGTATATTCTCATCATTTTGACCTCAAAATTGTTTGAAGCACACTTTTTTCTTGAACTTCATATGAAAGGCCATGGTAACAAAATATAAATATTTTTGTTTGTTTATAAATTTGACATCTTGTATTCGAATGTACTGTCCGAAACTAAATAAATGTCGAAAAGCCCAGAGCACACTTTTGATTATCGAAACTAAGAGAAAGTTGTATGCTTTTCGACGCCAGTCACACCAGATTTCTTTTATTACTTTTGCGACAAGCGTTTTCTCAATCTAATATAAATACTCATACATTTTAAAAATTTCGAGAGGGGTCCATAAAAATCCTTAAAGCTCTTTCACAGTTCATGTCAGAATTACATATTGAAATAATTAAATCCCACTAATATTCGATAATTTATATCTATAAATCTAGACAATATTTTAAGAAAAAGATTAATAAAAATCCGGTGTGACTTGTCGCCTCACAGCATACAACTCCGGTGTTCTGTGCTTGTCACACCACCAGATTTTTGTGTCGATATATAATTAATTTCCACCCATTTATTAGAATTCAAAATGTAAAATTTGTAAACATAGAAATAAAAATATTTTTACAAAATATTTTCTTTTATTTTAAAATAAATAAATAAATAAATAAAATTTAATATGATTATCGAATATAATAAAGAATTTTTGTATTATTAAAATGATAATATTAATTTTGTTTATTTATTTATTTTTTTCGAAAAATATTTAAAGATTTTTTTTTTTTTTTTTTAAGGTACCGGTGGTGGAAGTAGTTTTATCAATGTAACAATGAAATCCCGAGTGACGTCACCTCCAGCGTCATCACCATCCCCACCAGCACCGACACCACCTGCACGTCATCATCGCCATATTAGAGGACACTCACCCCGGCCTGCCTCTCCTCCTCCTCCACCAGTAGTAAGTAATAATAAGACTTCAAAGATTCAAATAACAGAAAACGTTTTGACGTTAATTTAATCATCAGTTCTTATAAGCAGAGGTAATTCTTTGAAAAAAAAAAAAAAAAAAATTTATCCGAGTTTATGTTTCTCTGTTGAATTTATAAATCACAAAAATGTGTCAGGGCACACACGCTACTTGTTTAGACAAGGAAACATTCTTATCTACTTGTGGGTGTGAAATATGAAGAAGTAAGAAGGCAAATGGATGTGAATTCCCCTCAAAAATAGATGAGTTGCTGATTCATAAAAATTTCTGAAGCCCCTTAACCTGCTGAATATCACTCTTGCTGAATCAGGAGCTTTAAGACGAGAAGAAGGACACAAACGCTCTCTGATGGGCCGAAGTTAACTTTGTTTATAGTTTGGAGGGAAAGTGGGGTAGGTTTTCCGTGGAACATATTTATAAATAAAATTATTTAGCATATGTGAGGTTTCACTAAGTTGTAAATGAAGGAAATATTGAATTTCTAACTCGATATATTTCGGGCTATTAACCCATCTTCAGGAGTACATACATGTGACTGAGTGAATAAAAGAATAGATGCTACCAAGCAGGCTTGGTAGCATCTATTCTCATATATTTGTCATATCCTTTACCACAAATTACAAGTTTTCTGAGTCTGTTACTAATCTTAACCCTTATAATGGACATGATATTTTTTTTTATTTTCGATTTTCTCAATATTCGCTTTGATGATTTTCATTATAATTCAAAAATCAATTAATTTTTAGATGCACTTTAAAATGTATATTCGCCTTTTGCTGTTGAAATCTTCTGAAGCCCACTTTACTCTTGTACTTCATAGGAAGGTTAGGAGAAATGGTTGCCAAGGTAACAAAGTATAAATATTTTCCCATACTTTTTTTTACATCTTGAATTCTAATATATTGGCGGAAACTAAATATATGTCGACACAAAAAATCTGGTGTGACAAGCACAGAAAAGACACTTTTGATTACCGAAGGTAAGAGAAAGTTGTGTGCTGTTCGACAGTCACACCAGATTTGTATTCTATTCTTTGGACAGCAACCTTTTTCTTTATTATTTAATTTATAATAACTGCGAGAGTGTCTTTCGGAAATTTTTTTTTCACTTTATAAAAATATCATGTTCATTATAAGGGTTGAGATTAGTAACAGACTCAGAAAACTTGTAATTTGTGGTAAAGGATATGACAAATATCATAAAAATGCGCCACCCTATTAACTAGGCAAACAAATGATCGTTTTTGGAAAACGTGTTGCATAACTCCCAGGCGTTCTCAGCAAGTGCTGCCTCTAGTAGCGGATTTATCAACTTACCTTCACTCTACGCGAAATCTCTTTCAATTTCGATATCTTCAGGAGTCAGTGGCGTATTCAGGGGGGGGCCCAGGGGGCCGGGCCCCCCAAAGCCTTCTCCAAAACAAAAAATACCTATTGTTTTCCCTAATTATTTTTTTTTTAAATAATTATTTTATTAACTCTCATAAATTCTAAAATCTAACAAAAAACTTATAAATAATTGAAAAAAATCTCTAATATTTATGAATTTTGTATTAAAATTATTTTTTATTTCAAGAAAAAAAAAAATTTTTATTTATAATTATTATATTATCTAAAAAAAATTTCTCCAGTTTAAGTTTCTTGGAGAGAGGGGGGGGGGTTTCATAAAACTTTTGGCCCCCCCCCCAAGCAGAAATTCTGGCTACGCTACTGTCAGGAGTAATATTATATTTTGAAAAAAATTAAATAAAATTTACTTATTTGTAATGTTTCAACTTGAGCCAACGGTTATCATTTTAAATTTAACAAGAGGGGGGATTATGAATCTTCTTACCGATAATGTCAAGTCATTTTGCATAACTAGTCAACACTATGTTAAAAAAATAAAATAAATATAATTCGTTTCTTTGATTAGAAAAAAAAAACCCTACAAAATAACAAAAATAACATGAAAAAACACATTTTTTTTATTTAAAAAAAAAAAATAAAAAATATTCGTCCGTAGATCTTGTTTTTTTGGACCTAGCCACCGAGGACTGGTGCCTCTAAGCGGGTCGTAATAAATTTATTTATTTATAAACTGTTTCTTCTATATTTTTTAAAATTATCCCTCTCGGCTACTGAGGCCACGTTTTGGAATATATATTTTCAATCTATCGTGGGATGTTTCACGCCTTTGTTGTTTCTTGGGTTCGAGCAGCCCGTCCTTTGGAATTGCTTTCCACTTAGCTGGCTGTTGTTCTTCACCCTATAAGAACAAAACACAATAAAGTATTATACACAAATCCTAGACATCATTTGACAAAGAATATAACATTTTTTTCACCTTTGCATTTGCCAATTTCTTAATGGCAATGGAGAAGATCAACAGCAATTGCAAAGGACGTGTTGGAACCCATTAAACAACAACAAGGGTGTGGAACGTCCCCGACAGATTTAGATGAACAAATATTAATTTTTTTTTTTGTAGAAATTATAAAAAGATTTTCTGTTTGTTTTTAGGGTGTGGTCCATCATCCTTCTTACACTTCATCAACCACTCCAACACGCGTATTTGTATCAAGAACAAACGAGCAACAATCCGAAGAACAACAACAAGCTCTTCGTTCACCACCGACATCGCCAACAAACCCTCATTTTCATGGTGTGAGTGAGTGGTCTGAACGATCGAATCGAACCACAACAAGACAATCACGGGCTGTGAGTCCTGTACATCGAGTTCAGGTATGCAAGGTCTTCTTGGGTGGCCAAGGGCGTATCAAAGAGTTTTTTTTTTCTTTAGGTATTGCCATCAGGACCATCGCACAGTTTCCAACCCGTGGATTCGTCACCTGTACGTGCCGCTTCACCACTTCATGTCCGAGTCACCCATCATGAGCCGTTGTTGCGGCATAGATCGGCATCGCCGACGACACCGCCACCATCCAAGATGAACGGCTATCACCATCAAAGGACTGTGTCACCATCGCCGCCTCCACTTAGGCGATCAAATAGTCCATCTGCCATAGATGATCGGAATACAAATTCGGTGAGTGAAATGTTTTTATGTTATAATAGACGACGCTAAGCCCACATTCACGTTAGAAAAAAACCCGCCTTATTCTTGTTGTAATCATTAATTTCATGCACGTGAACGACTCCCCCCCCTCAAACGGAGTGGATGCAGAGTTTCTGGGCAGAAATTTCCTTTCAAAAATGCAAAAAAAAAAAATAAAGAGTCTCCGCGCCATTTTTCAGCTTCCCTCCTCTTTTTTCTTATTTATTAGTCTAAATACCAACATTGAAAAAAAATTCCCATAAAAATCCTTCATGTAGTTCTAGAGTTAAAAACAAAGAATTAAATATTAAATTTTCACTTTATTTTGTAATTTATTTTAATAGATAAAAAAAAAAAAAAATAATAATAATTTAAATAAATATTTTAATTTTAAACTTGGAAACTAATTGACTAATTTTCTTGGGTTTTTTTTTTCACTGGGTGATGTGACTAGAAATAAAAAAATTATAGTGTTTGAACCTCCCATAAAAGAAAAGCCATTTTATTAAATAAATAAATTTACTACGACCCGCTTAAAGGCACCAGTCCTCGGTGGCTAGGTCCAACAAACACAATACAAATTTAAATATAATAATAACGAAACAAAAAATAAAATAAAATAAATCTTTTTTTTTTTTTTTGCTTAATTCAAATCTTTCGACGTTTCGGTTGATTCTTCCGGCCTTCTTCAATTTGGCCGACATTCATTAGCATTCATAGTTCAAGAGGCAAGTACTCTACCACTATGCCCTGGCCCAGTGGCCTGAATTTAGTAGGCTATAAACACAAAATTAATTTTAAAATATTGAAAAAAAGTAAATTCATATACTGTTTAACAATTAATATAATATAATTGTAGATTGTAGATTCCTTCGAAAGCGTTTGTGTTGAATTGCGACCTCTTGGCTCTATCGAGCCCTCGCTTTCTAGCACCTTACTACGGTATAAGCTCCCGTTTAGAGTATCCGGAGGCTTCCAAAAGGCTGAGGATCTGGCGCGGTTCTAAGGATGGAAGCTCCTTCGATGTCAGACAATATGCTCGCCTTATTCTTCTTCTCTTGTTGATCAGGGCTCCACAATCCTTGAGGAGATGAGCTGGGGTCTCTTCTGCTGAGTCACAGAATCATCATATGTCGATTTCTTGAACCAATTGCCCCTGAGTCTGCAGTGTCTTCTCAACTTGTTCTTACTAAGTTCCAAGCAATCCGCAGTTAAATGTTCCAAGAAGTTCTTTTGATTGCCTCAGATTAGTTATATTCTCTCCATAGCTCTCTCTTTCGTTCTTTTCCCTTGAATGAGACGCCCGGAGGGTGTTTATCCCAATTCCGCTGAACGCCCCTGGTCCAGTAAAAGGGGTTTCTGATCCCTTTTTTTTTTTGCAAGCTTATCTGCTGCCCTTCATCCCATTGTGTCCTGGGACCCAAAGGGGAGGGAAGCTACCTTATTTAATTTGATTAGGCAATTCCAGACTGTTTTGGAGCTGATTTCATTCTTATTGCAGCCATCTATTGCATGCAGGGCCGGATCTAGGGTGGGGGGGGGGGCAGTGGGTGCACGTGCCCCGGGCGGCAGATATCAGGGGGGGGCGGCAATTAAAGAAAGATAAAAATTTTTGGTTCCGCGGGTGGCAAATAAAATTTTTTTTTTGTGGTTTTGCGTCTCTAAAAAAAAGGTAAAATATTTTTTCGGACGGGAAAATTTGGTTCCGCGAAAGTGAGATCAGGGAAAATTTTAAGGAGGGGGCGGCAAATAAAATTTTGCCCCCCCCCCCCTAAAAAATCTCCTAGTTCCGGCCCTGATTGCATGTACAGTGAGCGCCACAATTAAGACCCCCACTTGATAGCGTTAGCCTTAAGTATAGAGGGGTATAGTATATGGTGTAAAGTGAAATAATTTTAACGACCGAAAAGGTAAAACGTAAGATCTGGTACAGATGATTTTATTTTACCTTTTAAAATTTAAAATCATTTCACCTTTTACCATATACTTAAGGCTAGAGCTATCAGGTGGGGACTTAATTGTGGCGCTCACTGTACTTCTGCTTGGAAGACACTTGGGTATCACCCCCCCCCCCTGGCGCAAATATATACCATGTCACAGAGGAATTATTGTTAAATGCAACTCTAATTGATGATAGACGTTAAAAGAGTGCATCAGAGAGTTTTTTTTTTTTTTTTTTTTTTTTCATTCCAAACGCCTCTTCGTTATTATATTCTAATTATTTCTTTCTTTCTTCTTCTTCTTTAATATTATTATCAATTGAGATCAACGATTGACACAAATCACCAAAAAAAATGAAATAAAAACAGGTCAAATGTTTAGTGCGTGGGTTTACATGTAAATATTATTATTTATTCTAATTACACCTTCTCGTTTAAGCAAAGAGATTGATTTATAGGGTTGCAAAAAAAAAAGTATTGATTACAAATCACACACCTACTTTGAATATTCATTTGACACCGTACTTTCTTTCCATCATTGACTCCGCCCCTATGGACCAACAATCTTCACGACTCTTTCCTATCAACTACGATAGTCAATTAAAGGAAAAAATTTAAATATACTTCAAAAATAACGCACCACCTTAATTGTTGAATATTATTCTTAAAATATGAATTTGAACTGACAAAATATAAAAATGTAAGATTATCTTTCAATATGCAACAAAGTTTTTAAATTTAAA